>CM075209.1:23395713-23431185 GCA_037577465.1 Liposcelis bostrychophila | reverse complement strand
GATTTCTGCCGTTTGCTAAAAAAGAAAAAACTCGAAACAGGGTTCGTCCGCTCGCCGTCATCCGTCCAAAAAAAACATAATATCATAACTTCAAAATAAATTCATCTACATGACGATACGACGACGAAGCGAACGACGATTCTAAAACAAAAATAAAAATTATTTCTTTTTTAAAACTAGAAAAAAAAAAATTCTGTCATTAGGGCTGATTGAAAACAAACAAAAAAAAAAGGAAACACTTGGTCAGCTTAATAAGAAAAGAAAACGTAAGACAATGGTAATAATCTTCATACTAGAAAAAAAAAATTGCTACACTTAGCATTTCATGTATGACCTATTTAAATAATAAAAAAAAAGAATATGCTTGTAATCATTTAAAAAAAAAAATTTCAATTCAACAAAATACTGCTTTCACAAAAAAAAAAAAAGGAAAAATGTTTGTTCGGGGGAAACTTTTTGGTTTAATAAAAAAGGAATGATAAAAAAAAAAAGGAATTTTATTCTACACCTCTTCAATCCTACATGACAAGAGTTCGTTTTCCCCAAAAATTAAAAATAATTTTGGGGGCCCACCGCGATCACCAATAATGTGGGGACTGAAACGGTGTAGAAGGAAAAAGGGGAATCCAAAAAAAGAAGGTGAAATGGGATACAGTAAGACAAACGTCTTACTGGACCAGAGTCCTAATGACATAAGGCGATTTCCTTAGGAAATCATGCTTGTTTTATACCGTCGATGTTTTGAGTATCACTCAAAACATAGCCGATATAAACATAATAAGGAAGGACAGGATGGTTGTGTTTTGACAACATGCAATGTGGGATATTCATATACCACACAACCTTCCGCGTACCCAAAATAGATCGACCTAACCTTTTTTTTAAAATTAAGATTAATATAAATTTGGATGTTTAACTTATGCAATTGTGGATATTTACAATACTGTATTAGTTCTTGAAAATGTTTCTATTACATAAGTTAAACATAGTATTAAAATGGTGGCGCTATTGTGCAGTACCTAGCTTGATTCTTCCTCTTCCTCCCTGCTCCCTCATTCTCATTCTTCAGGGCATAGTGAAAACCATAGTGTGCTCAATCGGCTTACGAACATTCGACCGACTCGCGCATGACGTCATATGTCAGAATTTTGAAGAAATTTCGTCTGCTTCGGTTTGTTTCTTATACATTGCACTTATGGCATAGAGCAGAATAGAAGAAATCTTTTCTAAAGTCTGACATATTATTACGTCACAAGTCAGACAATCACGTGGTACATCCTGCGCTTGAGCACACTTTCACACTATGGTTTTCACTATGCTTCAGGGCAGGGGTCATTGAGTTGAAGTGTTCGTGTTTTAGTGGTGTAACATTCCGAATTTTTTTTTTTTTTTAATATTGATTAGTTTTTTGTGCTTTTGGAAAAGGAAAATAATAATAATAAGCGTTTGCAAAACGCAGGTAAGCCCATTTGAGAACGTTTTTATTAATATTAATATTAATATTATTAGAATTTGAAAACTGTTTTTGGTTATACATCTATGGCCGCATAAGCAACGTTAGCCACATTCAATAGTTTTTTAGGCTTTGAAGAATTTAATAAACGAATATTTTTAATCTTGAACTATTAAAAAACAATGTAATTGAAATGTATTTAAGCTCAATTTTATTTTTAGCTCTCAGCATTTCTTTTGAGCTATGACTTTTCAATTTGTGTGTAAATGCCCCTGTATTATTGGGCTATAGCCACCATCTTGTAAAAAAGCAATTAATTGGTGGATGGCATGAACATTAGTCTTATCCATTCATATTTGCAACAAAACTCAATTGTTTATGCTGTGCGTTGATTGTGCTTTTTTTTTTCATGTTTTCAGATTCAAAGCAATATTCGAAATGGAATGCAATGGAATATGGAAAGTAGCTACATATGAGTTGAAAGGTAAGCTAATATTTTTTAAAACTGATCTTCTTATCTGATTCTTCTTGTTCTCCAAATATGCATTGGGCTATAGTTCAGCAAACGATTAAGAAATACCAATAAGATTATTTTTTCCTAATCGTATCAAAAGGGTTTTCAGCCATTTTTGATAGCCTTGAAAAGTTGTGAAGATTCCAAAAATATTTTCATGCGAAAAATTGTTAGAAACTCAAGTGTCTTAATTTAATGTTGTTTAAAATTGCTTTCATTCATGCCTGACATTTTTTCATTTTTGCTGTCCACCGCTTTTTTGGTTTTATGTTTTCTAATGTCAATACCTATTTATTTTAAGGTGGCTTCTTTGGAGTGTTGTTACTCAATTACGAGATGATCTTGTGCTTTTTTTTTTCTTATTCTCCTCTCCAGGTTTTGTAATTAAAAGTTGTGAAATCTTACCTGGTCATCTCAAGCTGTCTAAGACTTAAACTTTGACTCGTGTGAAAATGGGATTCTAAATTATATCTTATATGTAAAAAAAATATTATGTTACTTGGTAAAAATTTAAGCTTCTGAAATTGCTATTAGAATTTAGTGGATTTACTCCACTTGAAAAAGGATCAAATGTCAACATTTTTTAGTGGACCACTTGAGTTTCTGAAGTTCCAATGGTTTCAATGGGTTGAGGGGGTCGGTCAGAGGGGCAAAGGAATGTTAACCAATGGTGTGGCTAATATTATTGTATGAAAGTTTGAGTACAAAGTCCTGGGAGTGCAAGGAAAGCCTAAAGCTGATGAAAATGATTGATGCAATAATAACAAATGTAATCGACTAGTGTACATAATAACAAACATGTCTATTTGGTCTGTGAGAGTTTGTAATCTTTTTTGGATAAAAATGATTGCATAATCTTCTAACTGTGAGAACCTAAATTTTTAGCCTTTTGGGGCAGGGGGCGTAATTCTTTCAGTAGGGGTTTTCAGGTATTTTCGATCAAAGAGGGAACCAGTGTTTAGTAAAAGAATACAGCAGAGGTAATCGGAAGAGTGGACTTGAATGACAGCTGTTCTACCACTGAACTACCTCGGCTTTCATGCATCTGAAAAATGATTCTCTTTGTAAGAATAAATGACTCCCAAGAAAAACTTCAGTAAAAGAAAACAGCCAAGTTTACGAATTATCTGTTCATCAAAAAGCTTTGGGCTTTTAAAGTTGTGATATCAACAAGAAAAAGCCAAGTTTATTTTTCAAGTAAACTTCTTCCTCATTATTTATTTCTCTGAGAGGTGATTTTTCATGGAAAGCTGGAGTGGTAAAAAAAGTTTGCTATTGCCCTTATCATTATTTTTAAGGGCAGTATTATGTTCGAAATAAATAAAAATTTGGCTGCCGTTTTTTGATTCCAAGACTTTGAGGGCAGATTGAATTAAAATTTGGCTGTCTGGTTGACAGGAAGTATTTTTCAGGGCTACTCTGGCGCCCTGTTTCGCTAGTTTAGTAATTTTAATCTTGTTAATAATTTGCAAAAAATACCTGACCGAGGTTACAATTTTTTAAAGGCTATAGCGGGATAAGGATAGCCAGGATGCCCCCACCAGGAAGAGGGGTCGAGACCTATATGCCCTGTTAGGTGTTCGAAAGTTATACCACGAGTTCAATTTTTAGATTTTTCCGCTTGTTGGAAATCGCGGTTTGGCCAAAAATGTGGTTTTGAGGTTTTTTATTTTTTACTCGCTTATTTTCAATTTTGAAAAACTGAAATGGGGTGGGGTAGAAACTTACCTGGGGGGCTTGAATAGGGGCTAAGTCGCCCCCGTCTCGGGTCATTGACCTTTTGGTGGGACCGTTTTAAAATTTTTTTTCCCGGATTTCAAACACTTGGGGCCGAGGCGCAATTTTTACTATTGTGCCATATGAAGTCCCTTTGGGTATAGTTTTATTATACCATTGGTTGGATTTGAAAATCCTGCCGCGTCAAAGTAAAAAATCAAAAAAACATCATTTTTGGCCAGGTTTTTTCCTCGCTCAAATTTAATGTGGCACCATTTGAAGTATCTTTTGGTGTACTAATAGTATGTCATTGGCTGGATTTGAAAATCCTGTCGGTAATGCTGAAAAATCGGAAAAACCTCGTTTTTTGCTGATTTTACGGGACTTTTTCCTCGAAGAAGCCATTCACGTAAAACGTAAATACGATTTTAGCCCATTACGGACCCCCACCCCCCGTTCAGCAAGAAAAATAGGCCTCTTCTTGATGCCAGAATGATTTTTGGAGACCCCCTCCCCCCAGGGTGTTTTCGCATTTTGCTTAATTTTTTTATCTGTAATTTAATTTTTTTTTTTTTTTTTTGAGAAAATCGGCTAAACATGACAAACGTTGGGGAATGAATTCCTATTGCTCCCTTTAACAAGCCCAACTGCCCACTCTGGCTCTACGTTCTGGCTACAGGCCCGAGACAGTGATGGTGATTGAGTTATGAAACACTTTGTTTCATTTTATTCCTTAATAATACAAAAATAGTAATGTCACAAGCTTTCAAAATATTTTCCATTAGGGTGGGTCAAAAACGAATTTGGAAACGCCTGATATGGGAATAGATGCCTTTTTATAATACTATTAACCCAATTTTTTTTTTCAGATTTTTTAAACGACATCTTGAGGTGCCGCAATGACTTTGAGTTTGTGAAAAGCCCATATAATGGCAAAAAATAAGAATTTTTTTTTTTTTTTTTACTGAAAATAGTATCATTTCATATCGGAGATTTGACGTAGATTGTGTTTTTATGAAGTCCAAAATTCATTTTTGTGTACAGTTTTTAAGCTGAGTGGAAAAAAAGCCTAAAGAATTTCCGTGTTTCCAATACGGCCTGAAGCTCAAAAATCGTACACTTAAAATAATTTTGGACCAAATATTCGTAATCTACGCAGAATTTTCGATAAAAATTGGTATTTCTTTCAGCGAAAAAAAAAAAAAAAAAAAAAAAAAAAAAAAAAATTCTTCCTTTTTGCCCTTTTACGGGCTTTACAAAATCTTCAAGGTCATTGCGGCCACAAGATGTTGCGCACCTCAAAATGTCGTTTAAAAAATCTGAAAAAAAAATTAGGGTTAATAGTGCTATAAAAAGGCATCTATTCCCATATCAGGAGTTTTCAAATTCAAAAATTCGCGTTTTTCGACTCACCGTATTTTCCATATCTCTTAAAAACTATTTCTGACAAAAATAAAGACTAGTACTAATAGTTTCCCAGCATCTGGAAAAAATTCTCATCGTAAAAAATTAAATTAAAGATAAAAAAATTAAGGAAAATGCGAAAACACCCTGGGGGGAGGGGGTCTCCAAAAATCATTCTGGCATCAAGAAGAGGCCTATTTTTCTTGCTTAACGGGGGGTGGGGGTCCGTAATGGGCTAAAATCGTATTTACGTTTTACGTGAATGGCTTCCTCGAGGAAAAAGTCCCGCAAAATCAGCAAAAAACGAGGTTTTTCCGATTTTTCAGCATTACCGACAGAATTTTCAAATCCAACCAATGACATACTATTAGTACACCAAAAGATACTTCAAATGGTGCCACATTAAATTTGAGCGAGGAAAAAACCTGGCCAAAAATGATGTTTTTTTGATTTTTTACTTTGACGCGGCAGGATTTTCAAATCCAACCAATGGTATAATAAAACTATACCCAAAGGGACTTCATATGGCACAATAGTAAAAATTGCGCCTCGGCCCCAAGTGTTTGAAATCCGGGAAAAAAAATTTTAAAACGGTCCCACCAAAAGGTCAATGACCCGAGACGGGGGCGACTTAGCCCCTATTCAAGCCCCCCAGGGTAAGTTTCTACCCCACCCCATTTCAGTTTTTCAAAATTGAAAATAAGCGAGTAAAAAATAAAAAACCTCAAAACCACATTTTTGGCCAAACCGCGATTTCCAACAAGCGGAAAAATCTAAAAATTGAACTCGTGGTATAACTTTCGAATACCTAACAGGGCATATAGGTCTCGACCCCTCTTCCTGGTGGGGGCATCCTGGCTATCCTTAACCCGCTATAGCCTTTAATTTTAATATTTTTCCCCATAACATAAAAAAATTTCAGCCCCCCTGTATATGCCGGTCTGGCTACGGGCCTGTTTAAGCCCAACGCCTGCGCCTCTTGCCTTTGACTGTGGAAATGCTGTATTAAGTTATTGCGTAGTATTTAAAATACTGATTTAATTTAAATTTCCCTCCACGATACGTAAATAAAAATGAGGTGACACCTTGGTCCAACTGAAATTGTTAATTAATGATTCCTGATGATTTAGGGTAGCCAAAGGGACTTAGTCCATTCTGGAAAATATTTTGCTACATGAGATTTCCCTCTAGTAGATGTTATAGTGGCCATTTGATGCTCCCCCTACTAAAGTTAAAATCATCATCAAATTATGATTTTACAAAAAAAAAAAAAAAAAAAAAAAAAAAAAAAAAAATTAGAATCGTTATTAAAACAATTATGATGAGTGTATTGTTATGTAGGCCGAAACGAAAAAATACATTAATTTAAAAAAGGAGATGAAAATTCGCCTGGAAGACCATTGCCGCTTCTCCATTATGGCTCAAAATTAATTTTCTAGAATTAATTTTCAAAATTTCCGGAAGTACTGTGCTTTAGTTATTCAATGAATTTTGGACCATGGATTAAGAATACAAAAAATGCAATGTAGTAAAAATGGCCGACTCCATTTTTAAATCTTGGGTTAGAAATCCATAGAATAACAAAAGCACAGTACTTCCAAAAAATTTTGAAAATTAATTCTAGAAAATTAATTTTGAGCCATAATGGAGAAGTGGCACATCCCTCGCTAAAAATTGTATCAATGATTTTAATCAAATCTTTTTTTTTAATTTTACAAACTGTTAAAAAAAAAAAAAAAAAAAATGGTTTTTTGAATTTTGATCTTTTTTTTAGAAATATGGCAACCCTCTTCGTTCCCAATTAATAGATCGACGGAACCTTATTTTTTTTATAAATATAAGTTTTAAGTTTGCATGTTTAACTTAGGTAATTGTGGATATTTACAATACTGTATTAGTCCTTGAAAATGTTTTTATTACATGAGTTAAGCATAATATTAATGTTGGCCCTATTGATATTTATTGATATTTATATAATATTTATTGATATTTTTACTCGTGGGAGTAAGATTTAAATGAAATTGAAGAGTATCGGACAGTGGTAACCTCCACTGTAGCTTGTTTCAAAAATTATGTTTACTCTGCGACGTTTGTCCCTTATATTAATAAACAGCTCGGTTTTCATTCTTTAAATTTTTTTATTTATTATTACAGAAATGGGAATAGACTACTAGTTCTGCTGCCTCAACAAACCATAAGGGATCAGTAATTCAACGTAAATTAAAAAAAAAAAAAAAAAGATGCTGCCATACTTATTAGATCAAGAAAAAATTAGGCCCGATCGATTGTTTGATCAGTGTATAAATTATCTTGCGGATCACTTAGAATGTTTAGCGGAAATTGACTCCTCTGGAAACCATTTCAAGCTTAAGCCAGGATTGTTCTTACCTGATACAATATGTGATGCCTTTGTTCACGAGTTTATCAATCCAAAGGAAATATAATAGACGATAGGTTTTTACAGACATTTTTAAATCCAAATTCAAGCAGATTGAGCACTCTTAATTTATTAAATTGTCAAGTAAAAAATGAAAAGAATTTTTGGAGTGTGCTTAAACATAAGTTGATTGAATTGAATTTAAACAATTGTTCATTTGCTGATGCAGACAGATTTTTGCCCCTTTTGAACAAATATGGGGGTAACTTGAGTAGGTTTTCATGTGGTAAATACATGTCAGAAAAAATTTTATTACCCGCAATAGAAAATAATGCTTTTGAGGATTGGGGATATGTAATAAATGCGCCAAATTTAAAAAGTTTAAAAATAATGAATTTAACTGTTGGCTGTACTCAGAATTTTTTGTCCAAAGTAATTTTTCCATTAAAGAAATTAACAGAATTGGATTTGTCGGGTTCTGGATTTACGGACTTCACGTGTTTGACTGATCTACCCTGTTTAAACTCATTAAGTCTTTACGGAGTTGATCTTGGTAACAAGGGGCTGGCATCCATAGGAAATGTGAGATTGAAACATTTAGACGTGTCGCACATTAATTTTATATATGAAGATCCTGATTTCGTTTTGTCGTCGTTGGTTAAACGTCTCAAAAATCTAGTTTCATTAGATATTTCAGGAACAAATTTAGCTGGTGAGTATTTCTTTTCTAGCTAATTTATATTATATGTTACCGGTAAACCCCAAATTCCGGCAATTCTAAGATGGCGTATAGCGTTAGGCAATTTTAGAATTGCCTAAAACATTACTAGGCAATTCTCGAAATGATTATTTAAATATTATTTTGGGATTTGACGTCATTTCTGGAATCTAGTCCAACAAGTTGAACTAACATGTTGTACCAACTTGTTGGACCAACATTCCACACTAATTTTGGCGTAGGAATAAATTCTGCAATAGTCGATTTGTTCGTTTGTCCAACAAGTTTGTCCAGCTTGTTGTACCAACATGTTGGTCCAACATTCCACAGTGAATTTGCACCCAAAATGGCCGATGTAAAAAAAGCATAAGCAATTGGTTCATTTTGCGAATATTGAAGTAATTTAAGCTTACCTACATATTTAACAGGTATATTCGACTTCTCCTAATAATAAGGAACAATTTGGTATAAGTTTCGCCCCATTTAATGCAATGTTTAAAAATATTAATTTAAAAAAACTTGTTTTTATTTAAAAACCGGACGGTGAACCGGCCGGTTTTGTCTAGCCAACGAAGTGCCTTATGCTTATATTCTTGTTAATTTAATTTTAAGCTCATTTCTTGTAAATCTAATTAAATAAAATTTTAAATATATATTTAAAATATTATTTAAAGTTTTCGTAGTTAAAATTTTAATATTAAAATGATGGAAAAATATTATTTCAAAGTCAATTTTCAATATTTGTGACAAAAGAAGTTTCACTTCAAAAATAGTCAACACCTCGACGATTGCCAGAGTTGTACCATTAATTTGTAATCCTACCTGACTTGATTTTATTGTTTTGATTCAGTGTGATATATTTTGATTGGGGCAAAGCATAAAATAGATGCTTTTGAGAACCTATATTTTTCAAAATTGACCCATAAAAACCTATAAAAAGCCTATATTTTCATTTCCGAATGCTGGTAGACACCCTGTAAATACTACAATTGCCTAAAATATTTTTCCTGCCTCTCAGGCAATTTTAGAAATGCCCGTCAAACCCCGAAATAGTAAATTTAAATAATCATTTCGAGAATGTCCTAGTAATGTGTAAGGCAATTCTTACCTAACGCTAAGCTATACGCCATCCTAGAATTGACTGAAAATTTTCAGGCAATTCGGCTATTACCTAAGGCGATACGCTATTCTAGAATTGCCTAGGCATTTCTAGAGTTGCCGGATTTCGGCAATTCTAGGCAGTCCTTTTCAGATTGTTTTTCATCATTTATTTATTTATTTTTTTTTTTTTAACAAAATTTAATGTTTGTTTTTTTTAACATGCCATTGCAGGTTACGGAAATCAAATTTCAGGGTTAAAGTCTCGTCTGGAAAATCCATTGGAGTTCCTGGGATTATACAATACTTATAATGATGCATGTCGAAGGACAGCTATACCAGCAAGACGAATTTCTGGGAATGCCGATATAGTTCAATTAATGAATGCAGCATTAGCTAACATGCAGAAAAGTGAAGTCTTAAAATCCATTCTGATGGATATTGAGAATGCCCCGAATGATGAAATTAAAAATGCTTTTAACTGTATCATAAGGTTTGTTTTAGATTCCATGGTAATACATAATTTAAATGAGGACATACGAGAAATTGGACTGTGAGTACAAATCTTATATTTATCATGTTTCAAACTCAAACAAAATCTAACAATCACTTTTTTTTTTTTTTTTTTTTGTTTGCCCATTTTTTATAGTAATATTTTGTGCCGCGTCTGTAAAGCAGATATAGATATAGATATAGAAATCAACTGGAATTTAAAAAAGCGTATTATCCATGTATTCGCAAATGAACTGGAGCTTACAGGCTCTTTTTCTGTAATCATGGCTTTAAAACGTTTACTACCAAAGATGGACAATTATAAGGCAAGTTAAAATTTTCAGTTTAGCTTTTTAATTGAGCAGAGGGTTGACTCAGTGGTACATCTGCTCTTCCGCCGCAATGACCGAATTTCCAGGTCCCGCCTCGGTTGCAAGTAAATTTTCCTTCATTCGGTAGACTTCAGAAGAAGAACCATATTAGATCGCATTTTGAGTCTCTATACACCATAAGAAGTTTCACGTCTTCTTAACGCCAATATAGCGTGTTTGATTTTTTTTTATTAAAAAAAAATTCTCAAGTGGGATTACTATGTATAGCGGATGAAGATTTTTGCTAAACTTTTGTTCTTTAATGGATCTAATATGAAGAAAATCCCACTCCCTCGTGGATCCGCTCCTGCTCACCCTTAAAATAAACCAAAGATATGTTGCTGTTGAATACATCAAATGACAATGTCATTGAATTAACATGTCAAATGTCGATTTTCGTTTCGTTCCGTTGGACCACAACTCTCGTGCACAGCGGAGAAAAATGAAAGTTTTCTTTGAAATTTTGGCCCCTTCTCAACCGTCAAAAGCCGTAGCATGGTTAAAGCATTAAAATGCGGTAGACCCTGAGTTACAAATAAGGCAATAAAAATAAAATGTGCAACTTTTCTGTTTGCATAAAAGGTTTTTTACATCACTCAAGATGAAATAAGTCGTTTTCCCGTAGTTTGAAACGAGGGAAAAACAGGCTATTACTCACCTGTAAAAGTGCCATCGGGAAGAAATTTTTTTTTCATTTCTACCCGGTTACACGATAAGACAACAGCCGTTTCAAGGTTCACGGAGTGCACCCAGCCAAGTTGTATAAAAAGCCGTTGAAAACCGTTCGAACCGTTCAAACCCATTCAAAACAAAACACCTAGACAATCTCCATGCACCTTTTACTGTAATCAGAAAGGTGACCGTTTCACATGAGCATATCTTCCAAACGGTTGGACTTAGCAATTCCTTTTTTCCAGTTTCTTTACCGGGTCCCTTGGGGCAATGGATGCTTAAATTCACTCTCTCCGATTAATCGTTTAGTGGATTATTTTTTTTAGAAAAATCGATTATCAGTAATCGATTCATAAATTTAATAATCGCCGATCTCTAATTTCTGCCCGCTTGCACGATAAGACAACTAGCCGCTACAGGCCGCTTCCCTTCGCATCTAGTATCTTAATATAGACCCCGTATCCGGACGCGTCCGTGTCAAGACGGATGAAATCCGAAGGCTTACCGGGCAGCCCTATATCACTGGTGTGATCAAGTCTATGAGGCTGCGGTGGGCGGGACACGTGACACGTGGTACGGGCGCCGGCTACACGGGCTATACTACGAGTTTTGGATCATCGTCCGACAAGTTCAAGACCTTGGGGTCGTTCAAATATGACGTCATCATTTTTGGGGGAGGGGGGGGTCTTCACAATGATGACGTCAATGTTAAATGTCCATAAGAAAAGCCTGTTTTATGATGACGAGGGGGGAGGGGGGGTTCCAAAAATCCTCAAAAAATGGTGACGTCATATTTGAATGGCCCCCTTTAGGAAAACCTCGGCTAAGATCAGAAGATAATGTATCCGCGGTTTCCGGCCGCCTAGGAATGCTATAAACTGGCGAGCGGCTTAGGATAGGCTCAAATGGCGCACTGTTGTTGACTGTCAAATATATATCAATTATATATAAATTATATATAAACTATATATATAAATTATATATAAATTATATATAAATTATATATATAAATTATATATATCTTATATATAATTTTAATCGGAAAATCATTTTTGCTAAAGTTTGCTAACATAAAAATATCGCGAGCGACAAGTTCGAACCTTTTTTCAAACTTGATTTTATACATAATTTTATGTTTTTTTTTATTACTTGATATTATATATAATTTATATATAACTTATATAGATTATATATAAAAAATACCACAAGATGTATAGTTTAACCGGAATGGGAATAGAAAACCATAAACAGATTTTGAACATAGCTCTTTTAAAAATGTGAAAATCGTTTTCGGGTCAATTGCATAATTGGACATTGAATTTATTTTTTGCTTTTTAGTCTGATTTTTTAATAAAGAAAGTTTTTATAAAAAATATTTTTTTTATTAGGTATATTTTTTTTTCAGGATCCGGTATTGGCAAATTGTTTGGCAAAAATGATTATAAAAGATGCATGGCAAGCTGATTTTGAACTTCTTGCACGATTGGTTCAATCATCAGATAAAACTGTAAAAGATTTGCTTGTAAATTATTGGAAACTGTTTCAGGTAAGAGAATTTTTAATTTCTACATTAAGAATACATTTTCCGGGCGGGATCTATATATCAAGAAATTGTTGAAATATTTTCAGCTGATTTCAACAGTAATAACAAAGTTTACATTTAGATTGCAAGAGGCTTTCTTTCTTTTGGAAATGTTACTCGCTGAAAGTGCCGATTACAGGCAAAAATTTTTTGAGCAAGGAGGAATTGACTTCATAATGACTGTTGTACCAAAGGCACGCAGACAGTTGTATGGAAGGAAAATTCCACCTGCACATTTCACTCGGAGCTTGCTGAAATTATTTAATTGGCTCGCCATGCATCAAGGTTCTAGCTATTTGACTAATCAAAATTTGAATATTGTTATGAAACTTCACGCGAAATGGAGATTGGACTATATGTGTGCTGTATGTATTTTATCGATAATATTTTACTCCTTATAAAAAAAAATTGTCCCTGTATAAATTTTTTTTTTTAAGTGCGCAATGGGATGTTTATTAGCTCAAATCCTCGCTTTTGAAATCAAAGCCTGGACCATGGTAACATTGAAAAGAGAAGTTGTTTTGCATGCACTAAAGTTTACTATGAAAACATATCTCTGGATGGGCCTTTACGAAGATTTCGATGACATCTTAAGCTTGGGACACCTCCTCAATGTACAACACTTTCCAGAATTCCAACTTTGGTTTGGTTTGGGTGTTCTTGGTTTAAAAAGGACAGATGGTAAATAATAGACCTTACTTATCACGATCAAGATCAACGTCAACCGACCGGTAATGGTTTCCACGTTTTTGCGAACCCAGTTGCTTTTAAAAAATTTAAAACGAATACCGGGTGGGAAGCAGTACATGACGTGAGTGCCCAGTGGCAGGACTCTCAGATTAGCCTATGGTATGGTCGAGTTAAAATAGTAGGTCAATTTTCGTCTGTTTTGTCTTGTCCGAGTATCTGTCTAGTCGGGAGTTTCCTATGGTTATAGTATTTTCGACGCCAGCTAATTTGAATAATGGAATGGTAAAGCTGGTGGTGGTATTTAGGACTGGATTTTATTTAAATTTTAGAGTGTTTCTGAGCTGGTAGTTCTATCCATTTGCATCCTTAGATACTTTGCACTTTCTCCGTGTTCTACTTTTTTTTTTATTATCAACATGTGTTGCAGGGCGCTATGAACGTTGCAGGAAACCGGGATAAAAACAAACAAAAGGTAACAAAACCTTTTTTTAGCAGCTCAATACATCCTAGGGTGGATCGAAAAAAACGAATTTTTGAATTTGAAAACGCCTGATATGGGAATCGATGCCTTATTATAATACTGTTAACCCTAATTTTTTTCAGATTTTTTGAATGTCATCTTGAGGCCGCGCAATGACCTTGAAGTTTTGGAAAAGCCCGTATAAGGGAAAAAATAAGAATTTTTTTTTTGCTAAAAAAAGTATCGCTTCCTATCGAAATTTTGCGTAGATTAGGAATATGAAGTTCAAAATTCATTTTGAAGCTAAAAGAAAAAGCAGCCTAAAGTATTTCAGTGTTTAGAAAATAGGCGTAAAGCTCGAAAAACCGCGGACTCAAAATGATTTTGGACTTTATATTCGTAATCTACGCAAAATTTCCGATAGGAAACGATACTTTTTTTTTCACCAAAAAAAATTCTTACTTTTTGCCCTTTTAGGGGCTTTTCAAAAACTTCAAGGTCATTGCGCGACCTCAAGATGACCTTCAAAAAATCTAAAAAAAATTAGGATTAATAGTACTGCATCATAAAAAGGCATCGATTCCCATATCAGGCGTTTTCAAATTCAAAAATTCGCTTTTTTCGATCCACCCTAATACATACCTAATATAGCCTATACAATTTTTTATATTAAAAAATGAAATTCGTCCAATAAGTGAAAATTCACCCAAGGAGCGAAAATTAAAAACTTGACCTCTAAAATGAGCAGAGAATTCCTTACTTTGATCATATATTTACAACTTTTAAACTATTATTTTCCCTATATTCATTATTTTAATTTCCCTATTTTCCCTAAACTATTATTATTCCCTATTATCATCCCTAACTGATTCCAAAGTATCATATCCAAACTTTAATAATATCCAGCCCTGTAAGGGCAGGTGGAACGGTGCTCCCTCTCACATTTTTTGACTTCAGGTTCCATATAAACCAAAGTTACTTTGGGCCTAGTATTTTTTAAAACTACCCCCTTCACTCTCATCCGACTCCTTAAAAAGTTTTCCAAGCTGAAAATTTGTCCGAATAAAAAATTGAGGAAAGTAAAATTGTAAAAGAAGGCTGATGAAATTTTTTGAAAAATAGAAAACCAGACAGATTGAAATTGTCCCCGAATGGAAAAATGAGTAATTTCTTTTTTTTTGGGGGGGGGGAGGGGGGTGTCAAAAACTTGCGTGTTTTGCTTTACGTAATACATGGACGACCCCGAAATTTAAAATTATATCGCGTTGTAACTTTCGAACGCCTGGTTGTCGGCCATTTGTACCGAAAAGTGTGGTACTTGTCCTAAGTGCCACCTATCTGTGTGCAAATTTGAGATCGATCGGGCTCAAATTGCGACTGCCGTCGAAAAACAAAAAAATGAGGACAGAAAGAAAGACAGACAGACAGACATGCATGAACGGCTTTCTCATGAAAAGTTATTCGGGCGAAGTGCCATTCCTTTCGCTCTCCGTTCCATTTAGGGAGGTATACTCGAATCGCAATTGCGTTTTATAATATTACTTTTCTATGAAATTGAAGAGTATAAAAATTATAGGGTGTCTACCGACGTTGAAAACCTTTAAAACCTTGAATCAGCCTTAAATTTAAAATTGGGCTTTGAAAATCTTAAAAACATTGAAAAGTCTTGATTTTTGAGACTTAAAACCCCCAAGTCAGGCTTTTAGATCTTTTAGTTTTTCAATTATTTATATCATAATTTATATCTTTTTATTACCTCTGTTAATTTATTCTTAGTGTAACATTCGGTTTTTACCGAAGAATAATAAAAGGTTGAGAAATTTAATTCCTTATTTTATTTAGATGTTTTTTGATCCAAATACAAAGTTTGAATGCCTATTTCATGCTCTCGCAAGCCTTTTTATTCCATTTGTTTCATTTGTTTATTTTTGACTTGCGCTTTAACTTGTTTTTTGATAAAATCGAATTTGGTACCAACTTAAATATTTGAATTCTGCGAATGGAAAAGTTAAAGTATTTTTAGGAAAGTGAGAAAATCAAACCCCTAAAAACCGTTCTATTACACTTAGCTAATGCGGGACTCCACCCTGGAATTTGTTTTTAAATTTAATTAAAGATCGTTATTCTTACCTATGGGCTCCTTATAAGGGGCCTTGAAAAAACATTCAATTTCAAAACTGATTTTCAGTAGACAGACACATTAAAATTTTGAAAAGAGGGATCTATATAGTACTGAGTGCGATCAGTTACCGGTTGGTTGACCCTAATACTCCGACGTATATAATTAATTAACATACTATTACATTTGCAGATGAAAAATATCAAATGTTTTTAAATGAAAACCCAAACATATTACCGCTGCTAAAAAAAGTCACTGAATACGAAGACATGGTACAAGCACTATTTAAAAGCGTAAAAAGCAAAAGAGAATTTGTTAAACTTTCTTTACCGACTTTTTCATAAAATAAGGAGAAAAAAACTTGACCTGCTTTTTTATTTCTGCGAAGAATGTACTGGCAAAATGAAAAAGCCTATGCCTTATCGCACCTCCTCATGCAACACTTATGTCCCTTTCATTCCAAACTCGCAATATATTGGGAGTAGTTTCGATATTCTTTTTTTCGATTTATTTGTATAATGTGTACACCCACATGAAATCCTGCATTGGAAGAATATGTAGCACCAACCAAACAAAACACTTTTTTTAAAATTTAAAATAAAAAAATTTTGGAACACTGCAAGTCGTTATTTAAATTTCAATTATTTTGAATGTTTTTTTTTCCTATCGTTGAGTAATCCAAAAAATGAATTTTTTTTTTTTTTGTGGTCACTTTGACTATAATCAATTTTACAAAGTGATTTTGCATACAGAGATCAAAAGAAAAAAATTTGCTAAAAAAGTATGAATTTATATTTTTATACTTATAATCACACAAATATAAAAATTTTCATCTGGCGCCAAGAAATGTTTTTTTTTCTTTTTTACATTTATTATCCTTCACATACGTCGTTTAAAAAAGCTATGACATAATTAGCTGAGTAATTGCTTTATTCAGCTTTTTTTTTTTTTTTTTTTTTTTTTTTTTTTTTTTTTACGGATTATCATATCAGGTTTTTCGTTCTCTCACGCATCCCTAAACTGCGGTTGCTGAGGGTGGCATTTCCTATACTTGTTTTCCATTTTTGAATCTGATATTGTCTTAAACGCATTTTAAAGTAAGTTTCAAAGTACCATTTTTGATGGATTCCAATCAGACAGTCCTATGGCTTTTAGCCATTCTCATTTTTTTCTTTTTTGATTTCGATAAAGAACCGAAAGTCAGGCCATTCCCGGTCACCGAGGGGCAGCCTGGTACGCAGCACCTCATGATAGTGCATCAAAAAAATACGTAACATGAACTTTAAAGTTAAAATTTACAAAAAAAAAATTCAACGTTCCGTTATTGACAATTGTTAAGTACACAAAGTCGCCATTTTACCGTCCATGTAGAGGCGGCCATGACAGGCAGCCATGACTCCGGTTTCGCTTCTCCCAGTATATATAGGGCTCCGAGTATTCGATCCACCGAACCTTTTTTTTTTTTTTAAATTTAGATAAATTGCATGTTTAACTTATGCAATTGTGGATATTTACAATACTGTATTAGTTCTTGAAAATGTTTCTATTACATAAGTTAAACATAATATTAAAATGGTGGCGCTATTGTGCAGTACCTAATTTGATTCTTCCTCTTCCTCCCTGCTCCTTCACCCTCATTCTCATTCTTCACATCTTCAGGCGTCAGTGTGTCGAAATCCAACGAGTTGGTCGGGGTTGTTTGTGTTTTAGTAATATAACATTCCCAATTTTTTTTTTTTTTTTTTTTTTTTTTTTTTTTACTTTGATTAGTTTTTGTGCTTTTGGAAGGGAAAAATAATAATAAGTGTTTGCAAAACGCAGGTAAGCCCATTTGAGAAAGATTTTTTTAATATTATTAGAATTTGAAAACTGTTTTTGGTTATACATCTATGGCCGCATGGGCAACATGAGCTACATTCAATAGTTTTTTAGGCTTTAAATAATTTAATAATCGAATATTTTTAATCTTGAACTATTAAAAACAATGTAATTGAAATGTATTTAAAGCTCAATATTATTTAGCTCTCAGCATTTCTTCAAGGCTATGACTTTTCAATTTGTGTGTAAATGCCCCTGTATTATTGGGCTATGGCCATCATCTTGTAAAAATGCAATTAATTGGTGGATGGCATGAACATTACTTATCCATATTCATATTTGCAACAAAATCCAATTATTTATGCTGTATGTTAATTGTGCTTTTTTTTCATGTTTTCAGGTTCAAAGCAACATTCGAAGAGGAATGTAATGGAAAATGGAAAGCAGCTTCATATGAGTTCGAAGGTAAGCTAATATTTTTTATTAAAACTGATCTTCTTTTAAGTTAAAAACTTAAAGTGTCTTAATTTAATGTTGTTTGAAATTACTTTCATTCATTGCTGACATTTTTTCATTTTTGCTGTCCACCATTTTTTTGGTTTTATGTTTTCTAGCGTCAATACCTATTTAAGGTGGCTTCTTTGGAGTGTTGTTACTCAATTACGAGATGATCTTGTGTGCTTTTTTCTCCTCTCTAGGTTTTGTGATTAAAAGTTGTGAAATCTTACCTGATCATTTTAAGCTGTCTAGGACTTAAACTTTGACTCGTGTGAAAATGGGATTCTAAATAATATCTTAAATGTAGAACATATATGTGCTTGGTAAAAATTTAAGCTTCTGAAATTGCTATTACAATTTAATGGATTTACTCCACTTGAAAATGGATCGGGTGTCAACATTTTTTATTGAATCACTTAAGTTTCTGAAGTTTCAATGATTTAAGTATTACACCAGGGTTGAGGGGCTTGGTCAGACATGCAAAGGAATGTTAACAAATGGTGTTGCTAATGTTGTTATATGAAACTTTGAGTACAATGTCCTGGGAGTGCAGGGAAGGCCTTAAGTCGATGAATATTATTGATGCAATAATAACGAACATAATCGACTAGTGTACATAATAACAAACATGTCTATTTGGTCTGTGAGCCTTTGTGACCTTTTTTGGATAAAAATGATTCAATAAATTTCGAACCATGAGAACCTAACTTTTTAGCTTTTTGAAGCAGGGGGGGGTGCAATTCTTTCAGTTGGGGTTTTCAGTTTCGATCAAAGAGGAAACTAGGGAAATGTTGAGTAAAAGAATACACCAGAGGTACTCGAAGAGTGGACTTGAATGACGGCTGCTCTACCACTGAATTACCTCGACTCTGATGCATCTCGAAAATGATTCTCTATGTTAGAATAAACCCCCAAGAAAACCTTCAGTAAAAGAAACAGCCAAGTTTACGAATTATCCTTTTATCAAAAAGCTTTATGACCTTTTATGTTGGGATATCGACCAGAAAAAGCAAAGTTTATTTTTCAAGTAAACTTCTTCCTCTTTATTTATTTCTCTGAGAGGTGATTTTTCATGGAAAGCTGGAGTGATAAAAAAAGTTGGCTATTTCCCTTATCATTATTTTTAAAAGCAATATTATGTTGGAATTAAATGAAAATTTGGCTGCCGTTTTTTGATATCATGGCTTTGAGTGCAGATTGAATTAAAATTTGTCTGCCTTGTTGACAGGAAGTCTTTTTCAGGGCTACTCTAGCGCCCTGTTTCGCTAGTTTAATAATTTTAATCTTGTTAATAATTTGCAAAAAATACCTAACCGAGGTTACAATTTTTTAAATTTAATTTTAATATTTTTCCCCATAACATAAAAAATTTTAGCCCCCCTGTATATGCCGGTCTGGCTACGGGCCTGTTGAAGCCCAATGTCTGCCTCTTCCCTTTGACTGTGGAAATGCTGTATTAAGCTATTGCATAGTATTTAAATACTGATTTAATTTAAATTTCCCTTAACGATACATAAATAAAAATGAGGTGACTCCTTGGTCCAACTGAAATTGTCAATTAATGATTTTTGATGATTTAGGGTAGCCAAAGGGACTTAGTCCATTCTGGAAAATATTTTGCTACATGAGATTTCCCTCTAGTAGATGTTATAGTGGCCATTTGATGCTTTCCCCTGCTAAAGTTAAAGTCATCATCTAAATATGATTTTGCATTAAAAAAAAAAAAATTAGAATCATAATTAAAACAATTATGATGAGTGTATTGTTATGTAGGCCGAAACGAAAAAATACATTAATTTAAAAAAAGAGATGAAAATTCGCCTGGAAGACCATCCCTCGCTAAAAATTGTGTCAATGATTTTAATCAAATCTTTTTTTTTTTTTTTTTTAATTTTACAAACTGTTTAAAAAAAGTGTCAATCTTTTTTTTAGAAATATGGCAACCCTCTTCGTTCCCAAAATAGATCGACCGAACCTTATTTTTTTTATAAATATAAGTTTTTAAGTTTGCGTGTTTAACTTATGTAATTGTGGATATTTACAATAGTGTATTAGTCCTTGAAAATGTTTTTATTTCATAAAAGACTATGCCCTATTGAACAGTACCTAGCTTGACTCGTGTAGCTTCTTCCCCTTCCCCGCAGCCCCCAGTTAGTTAATAGAAATCCAACATGTCGAACGGTCTGGTTCGTGTTTCAGTCATGCAATATTCACAACCTTTTTTTTTTTTTTCTTTTTTACTTGGATTAGTTTTTTGTGCTTTTGGATGGAAAAAATGTAACAATTATGGCAAAACGGAGGTAAGCCCAATTGAAAGATGTTTTTTTTAATATTATTAGAATTCGGAAACTATTTTCGGTTATATATCCCATGGCCGCATGCAAACGTGAACAACATTCAATAGTTTTTTTTCAGTAGTTTGAATAATTTTAATAAACGAATTTTTGATCTTGAACTATTGAAAACAATGTAATTGAAAAATTGAAACGTATTTAAAGCTTTCCTTCGTCAAAAGGCCATAATTTTTCAATTTGTGTGTAAATGCCCCTGTATATTATTGGGCTATGGCCACCATCTTGTTAAAATCCAATCAATTGGTGGATGGCATGAGCATTTTTTATCCATATCGGTATTTGCAACAAAACCCATTTATTTTTTCTGTGTAATTAATTGTGCTTTTTTTCCTATGTTGTCAGGTTCAAAGTAAGATATTCAAAAGTGAATTGAATGGAATATGGAAAATTCAACTTTGTGTGCAGTGCTTGTTTGAAATTACTTTCATTTATCGCTTTTTTTTTTGCTGCCCACATTTTTCTGGTGTTATGTTTTCTGGGGTCAATATTTATTTAAGGTGGCTTCTTTAGAGTGTTATTATTCAATAACAAGATTTTTTTATTTATTTATTTATTTATTTATTTTTTTATTTTATTTTTTTTTTTTTTTTTGCCTCTTAAGGGTTTGTGATTAAGAGTTGCGAAATCTTATTTGGTGAAAATGTGTTTCTGAATATCATCTTAAAAATGCAGAAGAAATATTATGTTGCTTGGTATAAATTTAAGCTTCTGAAATTGCTATTACAATGTAGTGGTAATTTCAAACAACATTAAATTACGATAATTATAAGTTCTGAACAATTTTTTCCTTGACAATATAATTACTTAATAAATGTTTGTTTACCTTTGTACTCTTATTCAGCTGCCCTCCAAACTGTGTGGTGGCTAATATCGAAGCAGTCTGAAGCTTTGCACACAAAGTTGAATTTTCCATATTCCATTAGAAAAAAAATGTATGAACATTTTTTATTGAACCACTTGACTTTTTGAAGTTCCAATGATTTAAGTATTATGTCAGGGTTGATGGTGTTGATCAGAGGGGCAAAGGAATGTTAACAAATGGTGATGCTAATGATGTTGTATGAAACTTTGAGTATGTCGTGCTGGAAGTTCAGGGAAGGTCAACGATGAAAGTTAGTGGCATAATTAATAACGAATATAATCACTCCATCATTTTGGTCTGTGAGCCTTTGTAACCTTTTTGTTGATAAAAATGATTATTCTTTATTCCCCAAAAAAAAACTTAAATGAATGTTATGGCCTGTGCCTTGGGTCCAGGATTGAAGGGTTTCGTTGTACCAAAATTGAGTAATTTTGATATAAGTTTATTCACACAATGTTAAGTTTGATAAAATTCCCTTTTTCACGAATATGTGATTTAGATACATCTACACCCAGAAAAAGGAATATGCCTCGTTCGCAATACAAGCGATGTTGCTTAGCGACAAAACAAATATGCGGGTAGGTTTAATTTGCAGACCACGTACGAATACATCCGAATTTGCCGGCCGAGCTTTTAAAGCACGAAAAGCTTGCCGGCCAAAACAGATTCGTGTTCCGGCCAAAAAGATGTGTCGATTCCAGTACTGAGCTTTCGCCAAAAAGCTCTCCCAGAAAGCTGCAACCATAAAACATATGAATGTGCACTCGGACGATGCATATTACTATCCTGTCTAACACGTGATATGTAATTAACGATATACTATCAACTCAATCATTCTCTTTAAACCGCATCGTGAAAGCTCGATAGCTTACAAGCCAGAGCTTTGATCTGAAAGCTCGCTGTACTTTCATCTTGTGATGTATTCGCTGTTTCGCACTCAATCTCATTATTCTTCGTTGACGGCCATCTAATTCTTTTACTTCCTATTTCCATTAATTCATTTTCGGACTCTCCGAGTCGACCAATATAAGCAAAATAGCGGGCTCCCTTGCCATTTTCACTGTATTTTAAAGTTTTTACGGAGTAATAATCCGAATGATTGAAATCATACACCGTAGAAGGCTTGAATCCACTTTTATCTCTGTGCCTGATCTTTGAAATGTTCACTATTTCAGTCTCATTCTTATCATCTAAATATTTCACTAGAGCAAATTTCGGTATTGCCATGATTTTCAAAATTTTTGCACTATTTTAAAAAAAAATGCACCATTACGAAGACCTATGCTTAGACCTAAGTTATGCAAAAATGCTTTGTAGCAAAGCATTTTTCCTTAGACCCAAAGCAGCATTTTTTTGGGTGTAAAGTATTTAATTTAAAATCAATTTCCCAGATGAAATAATTGATAAAATTAAATTAAATTAAATTATTTCTTCACACAAATATATTTGATTATTCTTGATTTTCATACACAAAAAGAATTTTTTTTTTTTTTTTTTGATTTAAATAAATAGAAATCGACTGCTCCGAAAAAAAAGTACCTATTTTTTTTTAGCAGTACAAAAACTACCTATCTTTTTTCGGACAGTTGAAAAAATACCCATCTTTTTTATGTTACTGCAAAAACGATCTATCATATATAGCAATAGCCATTTAAATAGATCGTTTATAAGTCGTCAAAAAAAGATAGGTATTTTTTCAACTGTCAGAAAAAAGATAAGTAGTTTTTGTACTGCTAAAAGAAAAATAGGTGCTTTTTCTTCGGAGCAGTCGAAATGTTTAATTCGAATAAATTTTTTCACATAAAATATTTCATAATACTTAAAATAAATGATTTCTTAATACAAGTGTTTAATTATTCTTAATTTTCATACACAAAATAATTTTTTTGATTCAAGTAAATTTAAAATAAATTTCCCAGATGAAATATTTGACGAAGAGAAATTAATTAATTCCTTCACACAAGTATTTATTTATTCTCCTTTCTGAATTTAACCGAGTTCCACATTAATTTAGATTTCAAAACTAATTCTTGTTCTTATCCTCCTTTGACCAATAAAATTGAATGGTCTTTAATTCTGCAGCTTACGTTAGAAGCCTTTCCTCTCAAAGCCCAATACAATTTTTGAGGGCCGAATCGACTTAATATTTTAATATTTTCACTCATATACAGTTTTCTGAAACATATTTCTTGTAGAGGTGGCATTTCGACTTTTTAATCTTGTTGGATCTTTTATGCTTTGTTAAGAAGATCATCGAAGAAGATCCTTTTTAATTCGAAGAACTAATATATTTATCGAATATAAATTGTTAACCACGTTATATTCTATTAATATAGTTGAATTGGAATATTAAATGAGCTACGTTCATAAATTAAAAAGAGGGGAAATTATTACTATTATCAATTTTTGTTGATATTGAGTGTTATTATTTAGATTGTTTTTTTTTTTTTTTTCTCAAATAATTGTGTTTCTTGGAAAAACAAACTAAAATTCCAAGAAATGGTGTTAGTCTTCAGCTTAATATTCAGCTTTTTAAACTAGATATTTTCTCTTACTTAATTAAGGTAAATACCTAAAGCCTGAACTGTCCATAAGCTAAACACGATTCCCTTTTACGGGCATGCATGCTTAGCTTATGACCTGGCCAGGATTAGGTGACTGTTCAGGCTTTGAGTGTTTTTCCTTAGAACGAAACCTAATGTTTTTTTAAAAAAATATATATTTATTGAATATATATTTGTAATTACAATATATATTCGATTAATATATTAGATTAGAATATTAAATGAGCTACTTATTCTAAATTTTTCTTGGGAAACGAATCAGTTTTAGAAAGTCTTAAAATTTTCAAATTTCCAAGGCAAGGGAATTATTAGGTAGCTTAGTGATGGAGCAGCTGTCATGAAAATTGAAGGGCGGTGGTTCGAGTCCATCCTTCGCCGCTTCGACTGAAATTTTAATTGATGTTTTTTGTTACTTCCGGCTTGAAAATGTCAAGACTTTCTAAAACTGATCCATTTACCAAGAAAAATTTAGAATAATTATTAATTAGGATCAAAAATTATAATAATAAAATAAGCTACGTTCAAAATTTAAAAGAGGGGTAATTATTACTGTTCTCAATTTTTGTTACGTCTGAGTGTTAATCATTGAATTAGTTTTTTTTTTTAAATACTTAGATCTTGTGTTTCTTAGAACATCAAACTAAAATTTCAAGAAATGATTGTGCACGTGCATATGAAAACGTGTCACTTATACATTCCGGATAGTATGTTTTGTTTTTTAAGCAAATAAGTTTTCGAATCAAAACAAACTATCCGGATTGTACAAGTGGGAGGTTTTCATATGCACGTACACATATTAGTCCGACGCTAAAAATTTTTAAGGCCTGATTTAAGGTAACTTTTTCCCCATCGAAAAGGCAATATTTGGACATTATTGCGAAGTAATAAGGATTTTTACAAAAAATAAATTTATTCTAATCACAGGCAGTGTACCAGTCACTTGTTTTCGCGATCAGCACTTCGATTATTTCGGCTATAAATTACATATGATTTCCGGTTACATTCGGAATGAATTTAGTTATACTTCTTGGCAGCTTTTTGGTGCGTTTCTGAGTGTTTTTTATCATATTTTTGACTGCTTTTCCTATGGTATTCTGGATTGTTTTTAAAGCATTTTTCAAC
Organism: Liposcelis bostrychophila; assembly: GCA_037577465.1. Lineage (NCBI taxonomy): Eukaryota > Metazoa > Arthropoda > Insecta > Psocodea > Liposcelididae > Liposcelis > Liposcelis bostrychophila. Next base: position 23,406,301 of record CM075209.1, on the reverse strand, counting down.
ATCTTTACCATGAATTTCGGCTTGGTTTTATTTCGGCTTCAACCCCTTATTTCGAATTCTTTTATTTCCATCAACTACTTTAGCGAGTAAAATGTTTTCCGGTATGGCAAAATAAGAGTTCCATTGTAGTATGACGATCGTATTAATTTTGAATCAAGGTACCTAGAAGACTTTATCAATCGCTATAGATGTATCGCACCATACTGACAATATGGTTCCAACTTTATCCAAAACCACGCTGGAGCATATACTTTTACGATATATTCGGAAAATGTGAAAAGATTTTCTGAAGGATAATTGGATGGAATGTAGAGTTTAAGAATTCCATTTGCTAGAGTCAACCATCTGGAAATGGCATAGTTTTCCAGATTCTAAATCTGATTGACAATCACAGCTTTCCACTGCTTTATACATCTCGTACAAATATTTTTGATCTGTACACCGCTCAGATCAAATATCAAAACCTGAAGGGGAAAAAAATTTGTTGGAACAAGTCATTCGAAAAAAAAAATCTGAAGTCTTTAATTTGTGCCCGTTTCTCGCGGGTGTAGAAATTTTATGATTCGCCTGAAAATCCTCGATATCGCCTCGAGCTCTCCAGGCTGTTGGGAAAGCCGAATAAATTCTTCTGGATAAATCCCGTTTGAAATATGGGTCATGGAATACCTAATAAGACGCATTCTTTCTGCTTCTTGATCGTATCGAATTAAGGGGGCAGGCCTTTCACCTCTTGGCGGATTTATCTCCGGAAGAATTAAAATCAACGGTGGTATTCTGGATGGTTTTTAATGCATTTTGTAACCTTTTCTACGATAAATTTCTGGATGGTTTTTTTGATATTTCCTTACAGCTTGTCTATTATTCTTGCTGTAATTCTTTTTTCTAATTTAATCCATTTAATTCCATTCTCATTCAATTTTGAATTTGAATTTTTAATTCGGTACCTCAGTGCAGAACTGCACCAAGTCCATTCGAAGATTGCAACTTCTTATTTCAAACTCGACTTTACAAAAGGTATACAGGCTCAACGGTTGGCAGTACTGATTTTATGCCTTCTAATCGCAAGTTTATTTCGTTAACATAGCAGAAATGGTAACTCGCAGAATACATTAATTTGAGTTGGCAATGCTTGTATGCTTTGTATAGTCAGGTTTGAAGTAAGAAGTTGCAATCCTTGAATGGACTTGGTCTAGTTCTGCACTGAGTTGCAGAATTTTATTGTGACTAGTCTAAAAAACTTTGTTTTTAACAATTCATTCATTCATTTCCCAGAATTGTGGAGCCTATCTCTTTTTTTCCTCCTCGGTCTCCCTTTTATTTTACAAGTTTTGGGTCTATCTTGTAAATTCATTTTTTTTTAAATTTTCTGAAAGATCATCAATGTTTTGAAATGTGACAGGGAGAAAATCGTTTGGTGGAATAGGGTCATAGACATCATCATGACCGCATTGTAGATTACCTGAGAAGCAAAGCTTTTTTAGGCAATCAGAATCCTTAAACTGATGAATAAAATTTCCATTTTTATCAAAAACTTGAATGGTTTTTGATTGTGACGATTTGCAATGTGCCAGCTGACTGGATACAGCTAGTAGAAGGATAAGTATGCACATTATAGTTTTTTTTTTTCTCGCTCTCTACAATGAGACCTATTCCCAACTACAACAAAATCATATTTATATTCTAAAAAAATCCAACTACTTAAACATCTTTTGCTTAGTCAATTTCTGGTTCGACTGCAAAGGTTCCTCGTCGTTGGTAAAAGGAAAACTGTGGTGGTTCTACTACTGGGGGATTGCCGGTGTTTTTCTTCAGCTAGCGAAAGTTTGGATGACTGCCTCAGGTGGATTTCTCCCGTTTTGGAGATGGACATGTCGTACTGGATCTCCGTTTTTAATATGGCTGCCAGATTGTGCACATGCTTACAGATCGATCCAGTAAAAGCGAAGCCACATCCATACATGTGGGGGCGTAAATCCCCCCACTGGCTGCATCGATCTTCGCAATCGCATGCCACATTCCTCTCCGTAGCAAGGTACGCAACTAACCCTTGGAAGCTAAAACGTTAGCAGCTTTGTAAACCTCTATAGTTTTCTTCGGAGGCCTCTGGGATGTAGTTTGAAGTTCGTTTAAGTATTCCTTTCTCCATCGACCCCAAAAGTCTTGCACAATTTTTTGCAAACGTCGGTAAATGGTTTAGACGATTATCGAAAATCGTCAAAAGGTCTCCTTCGTCCGGAATTGTGGTGAGCTTCCTCCCTATGATGAAATGACCAGGTGTTAGAGGGTCAAGGTTGTCTGGGTCTGAAGTTAAGGGGCATAAGGGACGTGAGTTTAAAACTGATTTGAGTCATCGCATTTTGACTAAGTTTAATTTGTTCCCGTTTCTCGCTGGTGTAGAAATCTCATGGTCTGCCTTAAAATCCTTAATATCGCCTCGAGCTCTCCAGGCTGTTGGGAAAGCCGAATAAATTCTTCCGGATAAATCCCGTTTGAAATCTGGGTCATGGAATACCTAATAAGTCGCATTCTTTCTGCTTCTTGATCAAATCGAATTAACGGGGGAGGCTCTTCACCTCTTGGCGGATTCATCTCTGGAAAAATTAAAATCAACTAGAAACTTTAAAGAAAACTTTTGCAATTGTGCGAAGCATCGTCTTTTGATGAAGAGCAAACAATTCAAAAAATTTGTAATTGATGCCACGAATCATAATGGACATGGCAACAAATTACAAAATTGTTAACTTCTTGCAAATAAGTTCGGAAAAAAAAAAAAAAAAAAAAAAAAAATTTATTCTTCAAGTTTCATCTTTCGCAACCTTTTCAATTTTTTCCAGTGGAGTAACTTTTGTTTCAATTACATTAAAAACCTTTTTTGTAGGAGGTGTTTTAGCTGTTGTTGTCTTACCGTTCATTTGTTGATATATCAGTTGTTCGACCACTTCAAATTTAAAAATTGGTTAAAACAAGTCGTTTGAAATTTAGAAAAAAAAAAAAAAAACTTGCAATGAACTTCAGCTCTAATAGCATTTTTGGTAAATTCATCACATATTTTTGGACGAGATCTTCTATTTTTTTGTTTTTTCGGAATACTAAATACTTGTCGCAAATAGTTAAAAACGTCAATATTAAATTTTCCTCAATTGGTTCTTGCAAATCAACTACTCCGTAAGCATCAGCCGTTGCGAAGTTTTTCGTAGCTTTTTTCTATAAGAAGGTTGCTGACTTCGCTTGAGCTCCACACAAAATGTGACAATTTCGTTAATTCACATAAGTGTCGCAATTTCGTTTTCTTCTGAATTTGTTGACAAAGACATTATACGAAGAAACAGTTATCAAGTCATTTGGAAGTGAATCGAGCTATTAATATTTGCAGATCTGTTCATAAAAATAATAAAAAAAAAATTTATAATTTTAAATTTAAATCATAATTTTATACCCTCAGTTGTGGGGCTTTTATTATAAATATAACAGTCAATTTTAAAAACGTTGCTGGGACAAGATGTCAGCTGGTTTCAGTGGGCATCTTTACTGCAAATAATCCATTTGGCAATTGCTGACGCTTTGGATTAGACGCTTAACTTACCCAACCGACGTTACTAACGATACCGAATGTCGTTTAAAAATGCCGTTTAACATGATAACAAACATTTTTTTCATACCGTTCACATGGACATAGCTGGTCCCTATTATTCCTTATACAGTCAGTACAAATACTTCATCTCCTTTATATGCACCTTCTCCAAGTTCACCATTTTCATCCCCCTAAAATCAACAACATCCAATGAAATTATTTCAAAATTCTTAAAATATGTTTTACCAATATTTCTCAAGCTCCCTTTCATTTTACGAAATGCCTTGATGAAGTGCTTCGTAAAGCTGGAATCATAGATTCCAGTTTTCCCTTACTCGATTCAGACTTCGAGCAGGAGACATGTTCGGCATTTTATTACTTTATTTTGGGTAAATATAGTTATTATTTTTTGGGATATTTGGTTGGTTTTTTTCTATCTGCCTCTGTTTACTTGTTAAAGGGACGATAATATAAAAAATCAATTATGAATCATTTCAGTTTTTACTTACGTTTAAAGCAATTGACTTTAGGATGTTAAAATGAATAAAAGTTGCAAGTCCATTTGCTCCAAATAAAAACCTTTCCCAACCGCCAATGCTAATAAAAATCGGAATGATGAGTACTTAGCGACCGGTGAATAAGTTTCCCCGATGTCAAAAACTGTTATGAACAAACCCACGGGCAACTAATCTCTCTTTATATCTAAATTCTATATCAGGTTCTAACGGTTTAAAAGCATAGACCCATTTGGTATCGATAATGTCTCCATCAAGATCGCCATCAAGATTTCAGATCTGGAATTGCGAAATTTCCCCTCCAAGTAGATGTAACTTTTTGAAGGTAGAGTCACTGAGTCCTGAACTGCAAGCAAAATATGTATATCTGTAAAGTTCCCAAAATCGATCGTAGGATCGTTAGATCCTACTCTCGTTCTTCCTACTTCGCAAACTATTTATTTATATCCTACACTCCTCTCCTTCCTCGAGCTGCAAACTTAGGCCAAAGTCTGCAATCTTTGGTGCCAAGTAGGAGTCCAGAAGGACGTTCGCTGACGTCAGATCACAATGCACTATTCTTTCGTTATGCAGGTACTGAACAACTCTTAAAGTGTTACTGAACACCACTTATACAATCCGGATAGTATGTTTTGTTTTTTAAACCTTTTGTAACCAAATACGTTCTTCGAATCAAAACAAACTATCCGGATTGTAGACTGGATAGAGAATTTCCGATAATTCTCATAAAATTCCCAAAATTTTATCGCTTTGATTTCGAAAACCAAATTCGGTGATTTTTGATAGATTTCTTGTCCAGCCGTACATTGATATCAGCTCTCAGCGCCATGTCAGCGTATCGATTTAATTACACGTAGGCCATCTTCATCAATTTATGTTCGCTACATTTACGACAAACTATTTGTAAATACGCGATCTTTTCATATTCCGTTCTCATATGCACGTACATATGAGCTTATTAATTTGGAGCAAATTGCAATTTCGAGCTTTGCTCTCTCCAACGTAAGCCATCCTTTTTCCAGCCATTTGGATTCTCTTCGTTGTAATAGAAGAACATATTTCCTGCATTCGGAATTGGTGGGGTATCTGTTATCCGATAATGATCAAACTTTAAGAGATAATAGTTCGAGGACTTTTGAATCTCGACTTTGGAATCTCTACAGGTTTTGAGGACATAGATTTTGGATGTTTCTGGGAATAACTGTGTTCGGAATAACTATAAGGATCGATAGGTTTTCTACTAGAATCACGACTTGGCCTTTCATACCTAACGCGGGAACGTGGTTCACGGGGAGGGAAATCAAATCTAGTATCTCGAGGAGGAATGGAGTCAGATATTAAAACGGGGATCCGATGAACTTCGGGGTCTTCGCAAAAATTTACACGCTTATCTCGGGCTTTGCTTCGGAGGCGGGGGTTGGGGTTTTGATCAAATCGTTTCGCACCTTCGAATTATTTTGAATTGTTTCTAGAGGGGAGGGACCATTTACCTGTTCATTATCCCATTCCATTTCCGCAGCTTTAATTTTTCTCCTTGAAATTGGGGGAGGAGAAAGAGGAGATTCCGATTAGTAACTATGTTCAGTTGGATTCACGACATTCGCATTTTTGGAAAAATGATTAACTCTAAATCTGGGACGAGATTCACGACGGGGAAATTCAAAGCGGGTGTCACGACCATTCTGCGGGAGAAAACGGAGGTTTGAAACTTCGTTAGGGATTTCATGAACTTGAGGGCTTTCGTAAAAATAAACTCGACGATTACTGGACTTGGACCTACTTCGGCTCGACTGAGATCGGGAATTAGAGGACTCACGACGGGAAACTTCTGGATCGAGGCGATGGGAAGGGGGAGAACGGATGATAAGCGGGTTCGAATCTGCATCGTCTTGGATTTTCAGCAATGGGGATGGGTAACCTCTATCCCAGTCGGCTTCCATATCACTTCCTAAATCTGTAACTTGGACTGAATTCACGACAGCAATCGGGCAGGGTGAAGGGGGGAATCAGCTTGGGGTTCGGTAGTGACCTCGACTTCTTGGGTCTCGACTGGTGAAGACATGCATTGCATAACCTGCAGACCAGTTTACAATTTTCGCAATTTTTATTCTCATTCATTTTGATCTCGTACGTCTCATCATTTATTGTTTCAGAGGGAATTAACCACATGGTTCCTCCTACATTTACGATCGAATGGAAGCGATGAGTACGGTCTTCAGTTGCCTCAGCAGCTGCTTTATGTCTCTTTCTAATAGTCGCTATTTTAGCCGACACTTTCCCTCTTTCTTCTGCAATAAAATTTTTGTGCAATTTATGGCTTATAAGCTTCATTATGGCGTTAATGGATTTCTCCATTCTTTTAATTTTTTTGCCTTTCAAGTACATATATTTTAAAATTTTATGGAGAGACTCTTAAGTGATTATTATGGTTAAGAATCATATTTTTCCTGTAACAGGATGCCCAAGTTTGTGGCTTTTTACAGTAAAATTTCTTGAAGTAGGTAGCAAATTTCTTAAATTTCTTTTCGCTGAACCATTTGCTTACAACTAACGAAAGAATTTGTACGAAAAAATCTTCGTCTAGTTCAAATTGCATGGTTTTCAGTCATTTGTAGACTTCCGTTTTTTTTTTAATGTTATTCCTCCAGGCTCGGTCCACATGCCAAGAGCAAAATATACGATTATTTGGTCTGAGCATATGTTTATGGAATGGAATCTATCTGAATGGGTCTGGAATTATGTTTATGGAATTTACCTCCTTGTATATCCTTCTTTTAATATATCAGACCAAGAAGTTGGGATTGTTAAAATTTCCGGTCGTCTCTTTTCGATTGTGATGAAATAAGCGTCGATCACTTTGTTGGTTTAACATCCCCTTTTGAAGCCTGGGTCGAGTTGCTTTAACGGACCTTCTTCGTACGGAGGATAGAATGGATCGAGGCTTTTGATGTCCGTTACATTCAGTCGAATGTCTCCCACTTTGTACATCGGCATTTGGTTTTTCACAATTTCCTCGTTTTGCTCCTGTAGGTGCTGTAGGGATACGGTGAATGATTTCCCTAAAGAAACGGGCCGTGTTTTTCCGTCTTCGCTTGTGCAGTAGTCGTGCTCTGCAAGAGCCCGATGCTCCAAGTCCTTTATTTTGCGGGACGGGGGCTTTTAATTCAAATTTCGATTTTCCTTTCTTTTTTGGAAAGATAGGACGAATTTTTTTGGGAGTCTCAAACGATTTTGCTTTTTAATTTTGGAGGCAGCAAAATCCTTGTCGATATTAGGCGCGAATGAAAATTCGTTTAAATCTTGATTGACTAGACAAGTTACTTCACTCGCATCAGACGAAGTTCCGGCGGCAGCAGGCATTTCTTTTCCCGAATCCAGATTTTCGTTTTCGTCCCCTGACATGTGTACTCGGTGAATGTGTTTGCACAAGTTGTGGGAGTCCGGGCAAGTGCACTCGTATAAATGAAAGCATAAATTGTTACAAGCCAGGCATTTATCGATGCACTGACAGACAGCAACAGTATTTCTTATGCGGATATTAATCCGATAACATTTGAAACGATTTATAAAATTTTTATTTCGTAATTCACTCTTTCGTTTTTTTTTTTTTCAAATACATATATATTTTAAAGTATCGGAAACTCTCGGCATAAAAACGACCCCAAATATCAACCCCCTTAAAAATATTCAAAAAAAAAAAAAAAAAAAAAAAAAAAAAAAAAAAAAAAAAAAAAAAAAATCCAAAAATTAAAATAATTAGTCCCAAGTCATTTGAAAACTAAAATTATTAGAAAAAAAAAAAGACAGTCCTACAACAAAATAAAAATTCTCCCAAAAAACTTAACAAAAAAAAAAAAAAAAAAAAACAGGCAAATACATTAATAATCAAATCGCAATCCCCCCGATCCCTAACACAAAATTCCCAATCAAAAGCCCCCAGACCCCCCAAACAAAAATCCCAAATCAAAATACTCAAATAAATTCACTCCAAGTTGATAAAATAAAAATAAAATAAAACGTATCACAAATCGAAAAATCAAAAAAAAAAAAAAAAAAAAAAAAAAGAATCAGTCCCCATTTTATTAAGAAGAGCCAATGAAAACGGGAAAAATCAAAATTAAAAAATTAGTAAATACAATCGATGAGACCAACAAAAATATAATTCACAAAAAGTAAAAATAAAATTCCACACAAAAAAAAAAAGAAACAACATCTTTTCCTCTCCCAATTGCGACAATCATAGCATTCAGGACCCCAATTGAATCTGAAAAAAAAAAAAGGGGAAACCCCATCAAAACCTATTACGACGGTTAGGCATAAAAAAAAAAAAGAGGAAACCCCCCCTTAAATTCTAAACAGAACAACAAGTCGTAACTAACAACAGAAAAATACCACATACCTTCCAGGCATAGTTACTAAGTCCGATCGGACACGGCCCGCCGGCCCCCTCGACCCATTGGCCGTTCAAGATTATTCTCAACATAATCTTCGTCATCATCTTCATCAGTGTCAAGCTCCGGTCCCCAAGAAACCTCTTAACAATCTGCAGTCTGCCGAAGCACAGTACCATCAGCCCTGAACGAGCGGATTACCCGCGCTCGTAACAATCCAGGCGGCAACCTCTTCCCTGCCGCCTCCCATAAAATGCACGCCGAAGATTTCGATGACATGGCTTGCATGTTACTGAAGAGTAACTTCAGCTTCCTACTCCTTTGCTTCCTGCTCCTCCGCTTCCTGCTCCTCCGCTTTCTGCTCCCCTTCCTGCTCAGCTTGCTGCTGGGTCTCTGATCCTTCTCCTGTAAGGGTATATAAAGGAATTTTTAAAAAAAATCTTTAAAGGGAATTTCTTTAAGTTCTTACCTGCCGATTTCTTCAGCTGGGAAAAGTCAAAATTGACCGAGTGGCCTCGTGTTAGATTTTTCGTCGCAAAGAGAGAAGATGGACTTCTCCGTCCACCATCACGGGGCACGGAGTTAAATCTGAAGAGTCTCTTTTTTGTAGTCTGGCACCGAACAATTCACAACCGGTACCCAATATAAACGCATCAATTCCGAAAAAGAACAATCCTGAGGTGTCGACATTACGAAATGAAAGCCAAAAAACAACTAACCCAAAAACCCAGAATTATAATACAGTAAAACCCCTAAAAACATCTGCCATAAATAACAAACAAGCAGATGCTCGACCAGCAAATATAACAAAGGACACCCCAATAACAAAAAAAAAAAAAAAAAAAAAAAATCCTTTTTCTTGTTGAACAAATACACAAAAATCAAATAATAAAGAAAAATAAAAATAAAAACATACCTGTTTCCTTAAATAAACAACAACAAAACGATTATATTTTTTTTTTAACATTAACAAATAAAATTCACAACACACTCTTTTACTTAAGAAAAAAAAAAATGTCTCCTTTTCTACAGTCTTTTCACATGTATCTAGTGAGTCATTCTCAAGAAATAAAAATGGCGAAACATTGTCCAGAGATTTTTCTACTGCTTATGTACTGAATTTATGCAGCTCATAATTTTTTTTTCTTCGCTCTTGAATCATTTAAAATATTATATTTTACCGTATTATTACTTTTGCACACGGATAAATTTTCTTTAAAACTTGATTTTACCTGAAACGTATGGCGGCACAACAAAAATGGCTGTCCCTAATTCTCAACGAACACTAAAATAATTTAAATTTAGAAAAAAAACCATTTCAAACATTCATTTTAACAAAAAAAAAAAAAAAAAAAAAAAAAAAATTACTTTTATAAAAATAATTCCTATTGTGAAGTGCTTACAATAATGAGGTTACAGACAGCTCTTTTGGGAGGAATTTTTTTTTTTTTTTTAACACCATTTTAAGAAAATCAGAATATGAAAATATCAAAAAGCTATGATTTACAAAAAAAACTGGTTTATGGTAAACTATGGTTTATAAAAAAAAATATATTTGTTGGAAAAAATTTTATTTGGTTTGCTATTCGACTAACCGCCCGGAAAGGGTAAAAAGAATTCTAGTTCTAGATACTACAATCGCGAATAATTAACTACCTTTTTTTCTGTTCTGTATTATTTGTGAAAAAAATTCTCTCTTCTATATGTGAGCTTTACGTTTCCGACTTCAAATTATTTTAAAATATAATGTGACTTAAATTTTGGGAAAAAAAATTTTTTTCCCTCTCAAAGATGAAAAAAATCCATTTTAGGCGGCCGATATTTGAATTAACTTGTACAAAAATAGACTCGTAAATCTGTCAAATTTCGAATAAATAACAAATATCGGACATGTTCATAGAAAAAAATTATTACAACCAAATGTGGAAACTGCATGAGAATCAATAACTTTTAAATACCATTTGTAATTTCATCCTGGCAGTGGCACCTAAAATTCTAAATAATAAATAAATAAATAAATTATAAAAGAAAAAAATTAATACTCCCTATATATTAATCTCCACCCACCCCACGATCATTTATGGCGGAATATATTTTCTTGGTCAGTTATT
>CM075209.1:23224915-23394713 GCA_037577465.1 Liposcelis bostrychophila | reverse complement strand
TGTGTGACCTTTCAACTTCACCCCACGTCTCTTAAAATTTGAAATTATTTCAAAAAGCTCTGATTTTTAAAGACTGAAAGCAAATAGGCTGATTTTTTGTAACGGAATATAAAGATTAAAATATTTCAGGTTGGATGAAGTAGGTTTAATAACATTTCTGACAAAATTAAAAAGCACTAGCAAAAGTAAAAGTTTGTAAACCTCCCAAAAATCGACATTTTCGGCATCCGTACAAAAGTGAAACAAGAACTCGTGCTAAAATTGATAAAAATTCGCAGCTTTCATATTTACACTTTTAAAGTATCCAAAAAACTTAATGAAATAAAAAATTTTTATTTTTAGTGCCTAAAATAAACCTTAAATTTTTTTGGAATTTTCTTTCAACTTCACCATAATCTACGGTATTTAAAAAAATATCATATCACCAAAAGCATCTGCGACAATTTGAGTGTCTTTAAACTGATTTTCGGTTTTCTGCAATCATTTTTTTGTATTAAAAAAATTATGTCAGTATCGGAAAAAAGAAGTCATTACAGCTGGCGAAAGCGAAAAAATTCGTGATGTTTTTGTTTATCTTCATAAAAAAAATTCTCCAATATTTTTCTGCTCTGCAATTAATGACCAGCTGTCTTAGGAGTAGCCATTAAATGTCTTGTTCTTAGGGTATAAGTATGTATGACAAAAAAAGTCCAATTAGGTGATATTTGTCCAACTTACCCCTGCTAACACAAAAGCGCACCAAGCGATAAATCCTCCAAGACCGGGAATTAGGCGAAGAAAGTGAAGTAAGATGAAAATAATGTTTATTAGCCTCTTACGTTCCCCGTGTATTATAAACTCCTGTTCTTCTGCAGTTCTTCCTTCAAGACGTGAACCGACATTTCTGAGAGTTCTTTCGATTTCTCTAACAATTTCTTCGTCATAAGGATCCATGTCAAATGTCCAATAAACTAAATTTTTTTTTTGTTTTTTAAATCTAACAAAAAAATGTGCCAGATGAGTTTTACAGAAACACAATCGCACACGAAGCTTTTTGGTGCAAGCTTGCGTTATATTGTCATGTTCGTCATTTTTTTACGGTTTCAATAAAAGAATAGGCTTTTTTTTTTTAACAAGAATTAATTAAGCATAAAAACGGATTTGTTTAAAATTATAAACTTATTAGCATTTTAAAAAAAATAATGATAATTTTAAAGGTCAAGAAGATAAAAAGAAGAGACAAAATAGGGAATATTTTTGAGATTAATCCTACCCCTTCTTCACCCAACTATGTTAAAATGCGGTACGGTTGTTTGTCCTTGCGATGTATTACTGGTGATCGTAATAATAATAAATTTAAAAAAAAACTTTATGGCTTATAAATTAATAAGGGTATTCTTAAAGCATACCTGAATATAAAGTGAAAAGTAAACACTCGAATTTACACTGAATACTTTGTTTAAATGAAAAACAGCTTGTATTTAATAAAGATGGGCTATCTTTATTCGATTCGCCGTGAATAGCAGGGTTTCCAGATAGGGTAGGTTCACAGAGCAAAACAAGACCGTTAACTGTATAAATACGGTTTATGACCATCCTTTATTCATCACCCCCGAAATATGTTCAACTTGTGAAAAGAAGGTCTTAAATTGACGATTTTAATCTCACATAATGTTTTCTTAAAGTACAGTTGCCGGTTACTTTTACATTTGGACCTAACATCGATTAACAACTGCAGGTACCCAGATCGCAATAAAATGTTTCAACCGATAGGATATTTGACAATTTTTTTTTTCTTGTTGGAAGTATCGACGCGCCATCTTTAGTGCGATCGCTAAACTAAAAATTTGACTATTCGTTGGTTCACTTTTTTACTATTGTCTGAACGGTCTATATTTATACAGTTAACGACAAGACTGCGTTGGATAATTATTAAACTTAATTTAAACTTAATTAAGTTAAAATAAGGTAAATTAAGTTTTGCAAAACTCATTTAAACTTAAATGATTAAATATGTAAGTATACATGTATGTTAGAGTGTCCCAAAAAAAAAAAAAAAAAAAAATTGAGTGAGCCTCTCTACGAAAGCTCGTAAAGTTCTTATGGCAAATGGACTGTTGTGTCACCGCAACACCTCGGTTTTGCCCTTCAAGATCGTGACACGTTTTAGTATTAGAGTGAAACACCGCAACACCTCGGTTTCGCCCCTCAAGATCGTGACACTTTTTAGTCTTAGAGTGAAACACCTCAACACCTAGGTTTCGCTCTTCTAGATCGTGACACTTTTCCATGGGCGGATCTATGCGAAAAATCTGGGGGGGGGGGGGGCTAAGCCCTCTTTAAAGGTTATAAAAAAAATTGAGGTCAATAAGTATGGCATTTTTTTAAACAATCTAAATATGCGATATTTCTGTAAGTATATATAGGCATCAAACTAGTCACTTTTTTTCCCTAAAAGTACTCTTTTAAAGAAAAGTCACTAAAAGTCATTTTTTGACGTAGGACTACGTCTTACCCCGTAACCCCGCAACCTGGGAACTTTGTCTATGGCGTCCGTGAGGCGTCACACGTTCGCAAATTTTAAACATTTCGAAAATTTTTAACTCATTTTTGAAAGTTTTCAAGTAATTTGCGACAAAATTTTTAACTCATTTTGAAAATTTTCGACTATTTTTGAATAATTTCGATAAAATTAATTTAATTTGAATTAAATTTTCAAATTTTTGACCCATTTGGTCAAAATTGAGGTAATTTGATTAAAATTTTAATTTTAAAATAATAATTTACGAGTAAATAACGAATATTAACTAAAATTAACGGAAATTATCGCGAATTCACGGAAATTAACCAAAAATTTAAATTTTTTAATTTTTTGTCAGAAAGTTTCTTTTAAATTTTTTAGAAAGTTTCTTTTAAATTTTTGAAAATTTTCGAGTAATTTTTGAAAATTAAGAAAATTAATTAATTAATATTAATTTTATGTAAATTTATTAATTAAATATAATATTTTCGAATATTTATTTTCGAGGCAAATTTCTTTCGAGGCAAATTTCTTTCGAAGCAAAGGATGTGGGTAACTAAGGCCGATTTTTGGGCCCCCTAGAAAAAAAAATTTTTTTCGCCTAAAACTTCATCTGAGACGCCCTTAACATACTGACACCGGTCGCACAAAGTTGCGCGCATGCGTTCCGGAGATATAGCCAGTGGTCAAGTTCGCCATTGTGCGCACGTCGGACGAAAAACTTCTAATGACAAAAAACGCAGGTAACGCGAGGCCCAACCATGCGAGTTTTCCAATGGTTCCGTCCGAAGTGCGCACATAGCCTAAAATTGCACTCAAAAAATAGAATATGCCATTATCTGGCGAAGTCGGTAAGAGTCCCTAAATTCCTTTCAATATGTGTTGTATAGGAGTAAAAGCTTTCTTAATTTACAAGTTTCAGTTTGCGCACAAGTGGCGGCCGTAGTTAAATCTAATGTTAAAATTTTCAACTTTGATTTTTCAGTATTTTTCGGTCTGAAGGAGGCAAATTTTTCACTAGAATTAACTATTTAATGTTAAAACCGATCGATTGGACCCTTTTCCAACATCGAATATTCTCAGTTTTACTTCGAAATGATTTTTTTAAAATTCGATTATTTATTTCAAAACTACCTGTTTCTTTCCATGTTCTAGAACAATTTTAAAAAACTCGGAGTGATCACGACAGGGATTCGTTTTGTTGCGATTTTAAATTTTAACTTGATAATTTTAATTGTTTAAATGTCACTTTTTAAATATGATTGAGTTCCTCTGATGATGGCTCAAGTCGAAATGGCCATAAGGATTTTTTAATATATTATCATCTGTTTTTATGACCTTAAAAGAAAGTACATTCATTTAAATATAATTATTGTGATATTTGTAACACATGTGATATTTTACGTAAAATTATAAAGAAAATTTTATTTTAATTTCGATCTTTTTTTTTTTTTTTTGATTAGGTCTTATTCAGGATTATGTCTCCCTATATTATGATTAGGTCATATTCAAAATAAATATTTTATTTTTGTATAAATACATCCGGAATAAGACCTATTAATAAATTAGGTCATTTTCCTATTTTAGTGGTATTAAATTGTGGATTATGACCTATTGCCATTAGGACATTTTCCATAGACCCCACATTCTTTAGTCATTAAAGGGGTAAAAATAATTTTATTTTCAACTTTTTTTTCAAGAGATATGTTTTAGTAATAAAAATTTAATTAAAGTTAACAATTTTTATTAACAATATTGCTAAAATGATGAAATATACTTAACATTCAGTAACAGGGACCGAATTTTTTTCTCCGTGAATGATCACGCAACGCCATAAGAAGTTTCACTTCCCTATACTAAAAAGTTAATGTTGAAATAATCAGATTTCAAGAGAGACGTAGTCCTACGTAAATATACGGGTATGCCAACATAGCCTGCTTCATTTTTTTTATTAAATGGATGGATTTTAAAAAATTTCCTGCATTGAAATTGGTCGAGGAAAGGTTTTTTCACTAAAACGCCATCTTTAAAAATAATTTTATGTAAGTAAAGTTGTGAATATTCCTTATCCTTTAAAAAAAAAAAAAAAAATAAATAAAAAATAAATTCCTAATCCATTTTTTTCCAACTATTTTTTTTTCTAATTTTTAATTTTCCAAATCGGCATAAATACCATTTTTTCCATGGCTAGCATTGCTATTGGAATTATCAATAAAAACTGATTTACTTGCTGATGCATCTTTTTCGCGATCAATACCACTTATTTCATTTTTCGAGGGGCTTTCACTATTTTCAGGAACCACTTTACTTGTTGACGCATCTAAATTGACATGATCATCCCAATTCATTTCATTTGCACTGTGTCCAGATGGGAAACTTTTCGCTTTAAAATAAGAACGAATGTCCCCCATGATTAAATGAAACTTTAGAAAATCGCAAGTTTCATACAAGTTTTTTTACAAGTTTTTCCCGATATTAAAAATAGGGCGCGGACATTTTAGACCGTCCTTTAGACCGTTTCAGAAGAACGAACCGGGCAAACTGACAGAAGAAAAAAAAAATCGACAACTAGGTTTGGGGGTTGATGGACGACGGGAAGAATAGAAGCAAATACCCGTCTATCTTTTCTGCGAAAGACCAAAGATTTCAGAGAAACAGAAAAAGCGGTCGGCAAAAGAAGACAGCAAAGTAAAAAGTAAAAATTTGGGGTAATTGGAGGAGCGTGATGAAATAATAGAAAATATGCATACCAATAAAGGAAAAAAAGTTTAAAGATAAATATGCATTGACGGATGTGTTAGGCTCGAATGCACATCGGATCTTCTTCTTACGGTGCCGTACCTGTGTCCAGGCGTAGGCGACCATCAATAAAACTTTTATATTCGTCTCTATCGGGGGCAATCCTGAAGAGCTCCTCGACACTTAAGCCGGTCCAAGCTCTTAAATTACGCAGCCACGATAAGTTCTTCCGGCCTATTCTCCTTTTTCCTTCGATATGCCCCTGAATGATCGTTTTCAGAAGCTCATATTTAGGTCCTCTCAGAAAATGACCGAAGTATTCCAACTTCCGTCGTTTTACGATTTGCAAAACTTCTCTCTCCTTATGCAATCTTCGCAAAACCTCGTCGTTGGTTACCCGATCGACCCATGAAATTCGAAGGATTCTACGGTAGCACCACATCTCAAAAGCTTCAAGTCGATTCATCATGGAAACTTTGAGAGTCCAGGTCTCGCATCCATAAAAAAGAGTTGACCAAACGTAGCACCGGAGAACCTTAAGACGTACGGATAATTTTAAAGACCGACAACATAACACATTCCTCATACGCATAAATGCCGATCTGGCAATTTCAATTCGAGATCGGATTTCCTCGTCGGGGTCCGCTGTCTCATTCAGCCAAGAGCCTAAATACTTGTGATGGGTTACGCGGTCTATGTCCTTCCCTCGGATTCTCAAGTTTACCGCACCTACATCATTTTTGCTAACGACCATAAACTTCGTTTTCTCGATGTTTATGGTTAACCCATACCTGGCACACGCCTCATCAACAGCATCAACCAACGCCTGTAGATCTTCGATACTCTCCGCTAGAAGATCCGAATCGTCAGCATAACGAACATCGCTGATCGTTTCGCCTCCGATACGGACTCCTTCTTTGCAATTCTCAAGAGCCTCAAGAAAAACCACTTCTGAATAAACATTAAAAAGTGCTGGTGAAAGTACACAACCTTGTCGAACGCCGCGTTTGATGGGTACGCGGTTGGTTTCCCCGCAACCGTCGACCCTTACAACTGCCGACTGATCCCAGTAAAGATTTTTCAGAAGCCTTATGTCTCGATCATCCAACCCTATCCGATGCATTGCTTCGATCAGCTGGGTATGTTGTACCCGATCAAAAGCTTTCTCAAAATCGATGAAGCATATGAAAACCGGCTTTTGGAATTCCTTGCATCTCTGCAATAAGACGTTCATGCAGAACAACGCTTCTCTAGTTCCTAAACCACCACGGAAGCCGAATTGCGATTTACTCATTACACTTTCGCAGCGAGCATGAATTCGAGCCTGAATAACCCGCAATAGGATTTTCAACGAATGGCTCATCAAGCTAATAAGGCGAAAATCAGAGCACCTTGTCGGCTTACTTTTCTTAGGTAGTGGGATAAACGTTGATTGGTTGATTGGGTCCATTCAGAGGGTATTTCACCAGTCTCATAGATACGATTAAATAATGCCGTTAGCAGCCGAATTCCTTCCTCGTCGAGAAGTTTTAATAATTCGACCGGTATTTCGTCTGGTCCAGGAGCTTTTCGATTCCTGGCCTTTCGAATTACGGCTTCTACTTCAGAAACGAGAATTTTCGGTCCCGTCATCGGTTCGTTATATTGAATTTGCGGTTCTTCGCGATCCGAATCGAAAAGGGATTTGATATAATTTGCCCATTCGGTGCGCAGATCATCAGGTTCAAGAAGATACCTGCCGTTCTCATCACGTAACGCGGCAGGAGTGCGAGATTCGACGAAGCCACAAGTTCGTTTGATTTCCTTGTGGAGATGGAAATCATCGTGTAACGCCTGTAGACGTTCGATTTCCTTGCACGACTTTTCCAGATGAGCTTCTCTAGCTTTCGCGATTTCCCTCTTGATAAGCCGGTGAGTTGCATTGTACTGCACCTTATCCTTATTTTTGAAGGACCGTCTTAGCTCCATAAGATCTAAAATTTCGTCCGTCATCCACTCTTTCTTCTTGACTCGTTTCGGGCTGGTAAGATGTTTCTCGCTCGCTCGAGTTATAACCGATTTGATCTTATTCCACCCTGCATCCACACTGTCATTAACCAATTCTTCTGGTTGGATTGCTGCTAAACCCGAGTTAATATCCCTTTGCAGAGCTTCTCTGGTCTCAGATGATTGTAGCCCTTCCAGATTGAACCTCGGACGCTTGCAACCAACAACCCGTTTTTTCAAACGCAACTTCATACCTGCACATAACAGGTTATGGTCGGAGTTTACGTCTGCCCCGGGGTACGTTTTCGCATACCGTACAATATTCCTAAAACGCTGATTGGTTAAGATAAAGTCGATTTGGTTCCGAACAATTCGCCCATTGTGACCGTCCAGCGGAGATTTCCAAGTATACAAGCGTCGCTTGGGAAGCTGAAACCAAGTATTTTGGATCACCATCTCATTTTCTATGCAAAACTGCACTAGGCGATCCCCTCTTTCATTCCTCTCACCCAGACCGAACGAACCTGTAACTTTATTTGTGGGAGTATCTCCGACTTTCGCATTAAAATCCCCCATTATAATAACAATTTCGGAGCTTTTAACATACGAAAGGGCCTCAGTAACTTGCTCATAGAACTCCTCTATTTCATTATCGTCTTTATCAGCAGTGGGAGCATACACCTGAACAATATTTATATTGACAGGGCCATAAAGCTGTAGCAACATAACTCGCTCTGAAAAGAATATGTGGTTTTTCACCGATTGTGCCAGACTATCTTCTAAGATAACTGCCACACCGTTTCGATGAACATCTTTCGGAGAACCAGAGTAATAAATCGTATATCCATCCGACTTGATGATACCGGATTCGGACCATCGGATTTCACATGCCCCAAGAATTTGGATATTCATCCGTTTCATCTCTTTAGTGAGATTATGTAATTTACCCCCTTCATAAAGGGTTCTAACATTCCACGTCGCTATCCTGTGAACATTCATCATTTTGAACCGGGCGATTCTTAGCACCCCTGTCCCATTTAAGGGACGCCCGTACTCGGGGCCGTTTTTTGAGTTTGTCTTCATGATGGCTGTTCTAAGGAAAATAGATAAGATGCAGTGGTATCCCTCTGGCCTTCTGCAAATCGCAGTACTGCAATCGCCCTCAACAAATCAAAAGATTGCCCTCAACGCTTGCAGAAATCCGGTAATAGGCCGCTGCAGGAATACGATCCTGACGCCCTATCCCGGTACTAGCGGCTACTGCTCCCCTCCGCTAGCTCATAACCCTGAGAAGGGAGCTCACCTTTAAACGGGGTAGAGGCGCCACTCCCTAATGGATCCGTTGGTACGGATCCACGGATACCCCGGCACATCGGATAAAAGGATTAAAAGAAAAGGTTCCCGGAATCGGAGAAATGAATACCAGGTTAAAAAATTTGTCAAAAATGAATATAAGAATTAAGAATAAGTCCAGATGACAATTTCATAAGAAAAGAGGAAATTAACTTAAAAAATTAGGGCTAAAATGTATCTCATATGTATATTTTTGTACCTCCACTATTCCAAGAAAAAAGCAACCATTTTTGGTTTCTGAGAATTATTATTATTATTTTCTTGTTTTGGCAATTGTAAAAGTGAAAATGACGATATTATAAGAGCAACTCAACTAGAATTTTGACGTGCATACTAGGTCTCATGTTACAAAAACAGTAACTCACTGCTTGAATTGTATACTTATAACGAGAATTTTGGTTTAAAAGAAAAAAAAAAGCTTTCTAATCTGAATTTGTATTTTTAAAATTAAATGAAACTTCCCGAAATTCTGGGGGGGCTATTCTGCTTTCTGGGGGGGGCTAGCCCCCCCCCCAGCCCCCCCCTAGATCCGCCCATGCACTTTTCATTCTTAGAACTTTAGTCTTAGTCTAAAAGTGTTTCATGTTGCAACAGTTTTTCGGTTTTTTCCTTGTAGTGAGCCATAAGAAGTTTCACTTCAAAAATTTGTCTCCGATTTTACTGTTCATGGAGTATGACCTTTATTTGTGTTTAAGAATCAGTAAAAAAAATTTACTTATAATACAACTGAAAATATAATGTTTAGGTGCAAAACAGGTTGCATAACCTCTTATCTATTGCATGATTCGTTATTCAGTTTCGCGAAGTGCCTGGCGAAATGCTGCCTCACTGGGGAAGCAGTAATTCAAAGCTTCCACATCTAATTCGACAAATTTCTTTTCTGAGCAACAACTGCTTTCGATATCGTAGTCACTTGAAAATTTGTATTTGACCCATCCATAGGCACCGGGTTTGTAAATCGGTGATGAAAAGGTCTCTCTAACTCGTTGTTTTGCCGTGGCGGAATTGAGAATTAATTTAATTGTTGCTGCCAACATAATCTTCACGTCGTTCTCATCCAGAAGCACTGGTTGACCGTTGAGCACCGGTAAAACTCTGAAAGAAAATTTATGTAAGTTCTGAGTCAATTTTATTTTCGCTATAGTAGTTGTACAAAGTAGCAACTGAAACACGTACTTGCAATAATTTATGATAAGTGATGCTAATTCATTCGCCTGAGAAACTGTAGTAACATCTGCACGAAAATGTTCTGATTTCTTGTTTAAATAACGACTTTTCTTCTTCTCGAATATTTCTCCAGCTTTTATTAAGGCATTGAACAGCTCCGGATCCGAAGAGGCTTTATCGGCCATCTTCGCGTTGTTGTCATATTGTGCGAAATGGAGCCATTCGAAAGGATCGTATCCGAAAAACTAAATGCGAAAATTAACCATCTTGAGAGGAATAATAAAATTTTAGAAACTGACCGATGCTATTTTTGTCGTGCACCAAGCGAGAAATGATCCAACAATAGGAACTCTTTTAGCGAGGATTTCTTGAACGATGGCTAATAGATTATCACGTTCATCATGAATGATGCGCTGCTGCTCTGCCCTGCTTTTTCCTTCTAGGCGTTTATCGACATCGTTGAGAGTTTTCTTGATGCCGTCTAAGATTTCTTGCTCGTAGGGATCCATGTCGATTGTTGCCGAGTTAACTGTAAAAATATTAAAGGGCAGCGCTGAGTTAGGGGCTATTCCAGCATTACGTAAGAGGAGAAGTCCAAATTAGCGATTTTTATCATAAGCTAAGTATTAATGATAAAAAGGGAAGGAGGCGATCAAAAATTACGACAAAAATTATGACAAAAATGTTTACGTAATGTCACGACTGGGCCAGCGAAAATCTTTCCAAAAAAAAACCGATTCCGTAGCACTTCTAGATCCTTAATTATAAATGCGCCAATTCGTTCAGTCAACAATTCATGTTAAGGGAGCACAATGGAGTGAACTTAAAACTTGGCTGGTGCACTCCGTGCACCCTGATTTTTCGCCTGCCCCGTTCATGAACTGAGCAGGCTTATTTTTGTCCATTTCATGAACGGGGCAGGCATAAAATCAGTTTTAAGTTAAAACCAAGTTTTAAGTGCCCGCTGTTAAATGGGCAGGCATAAAACTGGGCAATTTTACTGCCCAGTCCATGAACCAGGCTATGTTACAAATGGGGCGTAACACACATATCGAGAATCTTTTTTCGGTATTTTGATTTCTTCAACCGAACAGATTGTTCGCAGGAAAAAAAAAAAAAAAAATATATATATATAAGTAAATAAAATAGAACTTAAATTGGCATTAAAATTCAGAGGTCTGTCGTCGGCACAGGCGACGGCACTGATGCCGGCCTCGGCTGGCTGGACAGAGGCCTGCGCCGCTGCTGGCGCTAAATAATTTATTTTAATCATGGTGCGGGAGCAGAATTCGGGATCATACAAAGCACGTAACAGGAGAAGAGGGGGGGGGGGAGAGTGAAGGGGGGATTCCATGTCTTACGTATGATTTAAAATTTTAAAATGAGTTTGTCGAGGAGGACGAGTCGGACGAGGAACGTTGACGACGATGAGACTTACGATTTTTTGATCGTACTGGAGAGACTGACGAAGACGTGGAGGACGACGTGGAGGACGACGTGGATGATGAAGAGCTATAAGTAGATGGTATCGGTAGCTCCCTGTATGGTAACCGAGTCCGATGTCGATAGGGTGACCTTCTTTTTGCCATGGCGAGTGAATATTTTCGATTAAAGCACTTGATCTACAACAATTTTGACCTGAATCCGAAGCAAAACCCTTAAAATAAAACTGATCTTGCACGCTGAAAAATCCCTTGATCCGAATGCCGTGGCACAACGTAAAAGGAATGAGTCGTGGATAGGGTGGTTCAAATTAAATCGAGGATCTGTTAACAGCCATGTTTTTTTTCTTTTATCACTTAAGCCTTTTTCTTTCTTTAAATTTAACGGGATTTTTATTAGAAAAACATGGGAAAATTGAAATGTATTCAGGAGAAAAAAAATGGATAACGTGATTAATCTGCTTTGCGATCTTTATTAAGAATAGGCTGCAAGACTTTTTTTTTCTCTTATTGAAAGAATTAATCAAGCATGAAATTCTTTATAGAGATAAGTCTGAGTCTACTTACTTCTTAGAATCCGTCTTTTCCCCCCACTCAACTGATGTTTACTGTTGGGCACTAAACAAGTTGCTTAGTTCGCTCTCATACTGCAGACGAAAACATCGCAAACATCACGTTGCCGTTGCTATTTTTATTTTTTTTTCCGCGAAAAAAAAAGCAGTCGATCCAATCGCTCTTAAACGTCATTACGTTTAACCATTTTATAAAATTTATGTTCCTGACTAATTCCGATCTAGCTTACTTTTAAAAGGGAATATCTGTTTGTTTGTACTTCGTAGGAAATATCCATTTTTATTCGATTTTTTTTCCTTTACAAGGTTACCACCGGAGGCAGCAGCAGTTGGATGTTTCAATCATGAAAATGTGTTTTAGATCTTTCATTCATTTTTTCAGACTCAAACGTTTGAGATTGTCGACAGCAGGGCTGCAATTCCGACTAATTTTTATTCGGAATCGGAATCGGCATCTTTAAAAAAATTGTTAGTTAGAATCGGAATCGGAATCGGAATTACAGCCCTGGTCAACAGTGGCATCGACCACTTGGGAAAGGGGAAGTGGGGGTTGAAGGAAAAATTTCGGGAAACCTCTCCCTTAAATCTCTTTTAGTGGCTTTTGTGTTCAGGCTATAGTGTCTTGAGAAACTGACAATTATTTTGCAAAACCTTGAACGTGATTTATTCACATATTTTATAGTTTAACTCAAACCAAAGAAAGCTATTTCAAAAATGCTTAACATTGAAGAAAAAAATTAGGTAAATTATTAATTAATTTTTTTTTCTCTCTTTTCAGGTAAGATCTCGCTTTTTGTTAACTTCGATAAAGATTCACAGATTGCTACCGGAGGTAGCCATGAGTATACTGGCTGAAAATAGTGCTATCGAATCAGTCAATCGTCGGAACAACCGTTGCTTGAAAATGGGGGTGTACAGGTTTGCTTCAATGATTTACGGTCAATGATATCTTGGCCTTCTCCTTATTAATCAAAAGGTAACGAAGGGCTTAAAAAATAAAAAATTCCTTTATTTCGTAAATTGAGAATTTAGACTTTTGAGCAAATATCTTTCAAAATAAGAGATCGTACTGATTCTTGTGAAACATGTCTTCTGATTGAGTGTTAACGCTAATTTTTTTCTGATTTTTTGAACTGCACCTTGAGGCTTTGCCTTGAAATTTCCAAAAAGCTTATATAAGGGCCAATTTTTTTTTTTTTTTTTTTTTTTTTGGCATAAAAGACCATCGAGTTTTATAGAAAATTTTGAGGGGATTACGAATTTGAAGTCGAAAATTAGTTTTGGTGCATGGTTTTCGAGCTACAGGCGGGATTCAAAAGTTCTAAAAACCTGGTTATAGATTTTTTGTCTGTGTTTTAAAATCCGTGCACAAAAATTGATTTTCGACTTCAAATTGGCACCGACTTTTGGCTGACTTCAAATTTGTAAGCTGCGCAAAATTTCCAATTTCAGCCTATTCCAGCATAGGTGCCAGCACCAGCATAAATTTTGTAATTTTTTTTTTTTTTTTTTTTTTTTTTTTTTTTTTTTTACTTGAAAAAGGAATTGTTGCAGTAACTGCCGCTTATTGCAGTATGATTAAAACTCGTGGCCTTTCTCAATTCTGTAACTCAGTGCAGAACAACACCAAGTCCATTCAAGGATTGCAACTTCTTATTTCAAACCTGACTATATAAAGCATACAAACGTTGCCAACTCAAATTAATGTCTTCTGCGAGTTAACATTTCTGCTTTGTTAACGAAATAAACTTGGTAGCAGAAGGCACTGAAGGCACTGCCTACCTTTGAGCCTGTATACCTTCCGTAAAGTCGGGTTTGAAATAAGAAGTTGCAATCCTTGAATGGACTTGGTGTAGTTTTGCACTGAGGTACAGAATTATATTCAGCATTGCCATCGGGTCGTAATTACAAGATTGGTGCCAGCACCGGTGCTGGCACACCCCTCTTTATTGAAATATGTCTGATTTAAAAAACAAAAAGTGATTAGAAGAGTGAGAGACCTATTAACAAAAACGAACAAGCTATAATGAGAAGTCGAAATGATGCATTCCGAAAGGTAGTCATTTGGTAGGCGAAAGCAGGTTGTCTGGCTATGCACGGAGAAAAAAGTTTGGTTCTTGTTATTCAATGTTGAGTCTGGTCCCGTGAGTCTAAACATTTGAGTTGATAATACTGAAAATTTAGTAATTGTTACTTAGCGTAAGAGGTAGCACTATTACTAAGCTTAGCGTTTGCGTTACCACTAAATTATCAGTTACCGTTAGCAATAATTTAGTAATAATTACTCAATTTTCAGTATTATCAACTCAAATGTTTAGATGTCACGGGACCAGACTCAAAATTGAGTAACAAAAAGCGAACTTTTTTTTTTTTTTTTTTTTTTTGTGACTATGAACGATTCTAGCCATACGAATAAAATTGAAATGGATTGAACTTTTACGCATAACCCATAAATTACAACCACTTAGGTGGTAGGAAAAGTAGTTATTCGGACATTGTTGTCTGAATAAGATCAATCAGTGACTTTTCTCGCTCCTTTTCCTTAAGCGATTATGTAGTCGAATTACCGTTAATCGAAATTTAATGTTTCGAAAGTTGAAAGTGTTTTTCAATAAGTTATTTGATAATGGATTCCAGCTTGGATGATACTACTTTCTCGGCGAATTTGACCTCCGAAGCCAATTTTCCGCTTATCGCGCTTTTGTGCTTGAAGTTATATGTAAAATCGGTAACGATCGTCGTGGAAAAATCCGCGAATGGAGTCGGTGGCATCAATTCTGATGCCCTGAAATGTTTTTCCAATTATTTTATTTCCTTCAGTATAGTATCGGATCCTAAAAAAAGTAATGGTAACAATTACTTGTTACTCAACCCTTCGAAGGACAAAGTATCATCCATTCTTGGTTTTAAACCGAATACCGTTGTCGTTTCCGTTGATGATCCTTTAAGTTTAAAAAATATTATTATACCGTCAAATACTGTATTTTATTCCGTCGTAAAATCAAACGAAACGTCGAAATGTTTTATAAAATTTTGTCCCACTCCAGAATATTATGAGAAAATTTGCGAAATGGCTACTTGGGAAAATGAGAAACGAATATGGATTCAAAATGCTGATCTGGATTGTTTCAGAAAAATTTTGTATGATATGAAAGGGATTGTAATTAAACTGGGATCCGTACTAGCTGATGTAAGGAAAACGGGAACATGAATTGTGGAAAATGTTTTTAAAAAAATATGTATGTATTGTTTTTAGAAAACATCGCATCTTAATGCTACTGTCCAAACTTGGAATATGATCCAGCATTACTTAGGATTCGAGTGAGTTAATTTTAAGTGTATGTTACGTGTCAGAAATCGAAGTCTACGAGGCCTAATTTAGGATTCAAATTTTTAAGGAATTGGTTGTAATTACAACTGTAATTAAGAGTACGCAACAACAGCTTGTCTGCTGCCACGATTTAATTTTTCCGCTTATGTTTAACTTATGTAACGGTGATCGCTTAACAACAATTCTGCAACTCAGTGCAGAACAGCACCAAGTCCATTCAAGGATTGCAACTTCTTATTTCAAACCTGACTATACAAAGCATACAAGTGTTGCCAACTTAAATTAATGTCTTCTGCAAGTTAACATTTCTGCTTTGTTAACGAAATAAACTTGGTAGTAGAAGGCATAAAATCAGCACTGCCAACCGTTGAGCCTCTATACCTTTTGTAAAGCCGGGTTTGAAATAAGAAGTTGCAATCCTTGAATGGATTTAGTGCTGTTCTGCACTGAGGTACAGAACTTGGTTCAGTTATTATTTTGCCCCTCAGCCGACGTCGTGTCACGACGTCACATTCACCATAACTATTTTGTTATGTAGTTGGTCGATCGGAATAAGGGTTTTAAATAATAATAGCTAGTTAATAATATGGTAGCGAACCGGCGTATATATTTGTACTGTTATGAACATTTTGAAGCAACTTATCTAAATGTGAGTTATCCAATCAAGAGTATCCAATATATCCTTCAGTACAATAGACAACAACTTAATACAACCGTCACTGACTGGAACTATCTTCTGCTAACTATGATGTTAATCAAAATAAACTCCAGCGATAACTAACTCGAATCTGAAGACGAAAGGGTTAATATACCCTCGTCTTTTGCGAAGGTGCTTTTTCGCAATGGGAGTATATCTCACAGGTGAATCTTAACCCTCCATTCCGGTTTCGCCTAGCGTCATGATGTCGGGCCGCCGGTGTGGCTCAATAGACATATGTGTATTTACATGTTCACTTTTTTTTCTTTTTTTTTTTCTTATTTGCTTCTGTCCTTCTGCGTTTAGGACCTTTTCCATGAATGTTACGAGACTGGCTATATAATTTATAGACAGTGGCGTAACAATTTAAACTTGCTAGTGATTTAGTCTTTTTTCTTTTAGATTTGAGCATGTCGTAAGGAAGGTTCGTATGAGCGAAACAGTTGCGATTGCTCACCTTTTCCCCCTGTTAATAACCCGAAAAGTGGACGGAATAACGACGATGGCATTCGTCACAACGGCCAGAGTTAAGGTGATGGATTTCATAATGCTGGGATTTGACGCTAAATATCACTTCGTGATTCGTAAACCTGAATTTGAACCTGTCACGTGGGAAGCCATCGTCCAAACATTCTCAATGGAAGTTTGGCTTTGCGTTTTATTTATGAATCTTTTGATGGCAGCAATTTTATGGGCGACTTCGAATTTGACGTTTCCGGATTCGTTATTTTTCATCACTGGATTGATATGTAACCAGGGTCAGCCGAACGATCCGGAAAACGCTTCCGGAAAAGTGACATTTTTCGTGGCGCTTGTTTATTCGTTTCTTTTATGGGAGACTTTCGGCTCGGCTTATTATTCGTTTTTGTCTGCAAGGAGGTTGAGTTTACCTTTTCAAAGCATCGAAGAGTTTATTCATAAGAAAAGCCACTCCCTTGTTGTTTACAACGGGACTTCCCTTTACTCGGATTTGCAGGTAAACGAAGTGTAAATGAGCACTTGCTGATTTAATTACTCTTTTATTCCTTTGGTCTCTTACTCCCTTACTTACCAGTTTCTTAATTACTCACCTACTTACTTTCTAAAATATTATTGACTTAAAATTTTTTTTAGAACGGAAGCACACCCGTTCTAAAACAACTTTGGGAACATTTTTTAAAAGACGACCCTGGCCACGCCATTACTAGAATAAACATTGCCGCAGCTTTCAAGAAAGTGTGCGACGGAAAAGCGACGATCTTGGCGCCGCCTGCAGATTATTATTTCAAAAATAGACCCTGCGATATGGTAAAAATCGAACCTGGTTATTTCGGAAGTGGTATTGCCGTTCCGTTGAGGAAAGGATTTCCTTTTTTGAAACAATTTCGAATAACGTAAGTTGAAGAAGTCGATGTGAAGAGGGAAATGAAAGAGATTTTGTTATTTTTTTTTTTTTTTGGCAGATTGATCCGAGCTTTGGAACATGGTATTATACGTAAAATTTTAGATGAATCTCAGACTATCAACAATGTTGTCTCGAAAAACGTCGTTCTGGAACCTGTATCGTTTCAACAGGTTACATTCATGTTTTTCTTGTATGGTGTTTGCGTTATATTTAGTTTCGTCCAATTTTTTCTGGAAGTCATGTTTAAAAGGAATGATAGGTCATGGAAATCGAAAAGGAATTGAATAAAGTTGTTTTATAAAAGGTTTAAAGAAAAATGTTGTATAAAAGTTATAATAAGGTTGTAAAAAAAAAAGTAAAAAAAACTGACGTGTAATTGGGCACTAATAGGAAGATTGTGAGACGAAGAACACATTTCATTGCATTTCGAACCTTAAAACGTTTTTTATTTAGGAAAAAGAAAGGGATGTTGACAAAGGTATTGTTTACATTTTATGCGACCCGACCCTATCAGCATTAGTTAATAAGTTCATATTTAATTTACATTTTAATGCATCGTCGGAAACAAATCCGGAAGTTTTGATTCCTGAGAACCCGAATAAACAGGAGTTAACTGCAGGAAAAACACGTTATTCAAGGACTAAGGGAACAAAGTGATCTGTTTTAATTTGCAATAAAAACAAGTTTATAATTCTCGGCTGCATACATTGTTATTTTATTGCATATTTTTTTTTTTTCGAAAATTTTTATGAGTCGACAAAAACTCTGTGTGAAAAAGTAAACACGAGTTTTTAAATTCTGAACAACCTTTACTTCCTTTGGATTTCCTCGACATTAATTGTTAATGCAAGGACATTTGAATTAAGTGTGAAATTAATATACCACAGTGCAATTTGCATCTTAATTTAACTTTTAATTTTCCAACAAACCAAAAACTGCTTTAAGGCAGGGGGGGTGTAATTCTCTCAGTTGGGGTTATCGATATATGGATCAAAGAGGGAACCGGGAAGATGTTCAGTAAAAGAATACACCAGAGACCTTTGACACTTGAACCACCGACCTTTTGTTTTCATGCCGGCTTCTTAATTTAACATTGCAAGGAGTTTGCATAGGATTTTATTAAATTCTCTAGTTCATTTCCGATGGGGTAGCCTGCTTTTTCCTTTCCCTAGCCTCTAATTTTACCCAAACACCCCCAGTTACGCGCGTCAATACCTTGCACTTTACATTCAATTTTTCCTTTCCCGGCACAGGTTTAAGACAATATTTCCGTAATACATTTGAAATCATTACTTTCATTTCAATCAAAGCGAATTTATCAGCTGAGTTTTGAATTTGTTTTGATTTAGTGGTGGATCATCAACGATTTAAAATGAAAAACAGTAAAAAGTTAAGAAAATGACAAAATAGGCTAATCGTCCGCATCTTAAACTTCAATTTGTATGTCGCCAAAAGAAAAATTAGTGCCTCAAAAATGATAAAACCGATTGAATTCGGACAGGAAAAACATGGTCGTCTTGTTATTTTCCGTCAAATTTCGAGCTAACAGATAATAATTTCGTTTTCATTACAAAATATGGCCTGGAATCGTTGCATATTTGGTTTTTTTAAGTCAGTATGAAGTTTTCTAGATGTTAAGTGATTTTTACATGTCAAAAACTTAGTTCTTTTAAATAAGTCGACAATGATTAGCGAATGATCCACTACTCCTACATGGTTCACTACCGCGGTGCCATGACCCTATTTGGAAATCGTTTTGTTGTGTCGACAGGGACCTAATAATTTCAAAATTCCGTAAAGACCGAAAAATCAAAAATTTTATTTGTATTTGAAAATGGCCCTTTTCTATTCTATTTATGAAGATTACGATAATGAAATGAATGAAAATCTATTTATGGCAAGGGATTCCGGTGCTAGAGGACAAATATATGAATAATTTCTTAAAAAATTGAGACTGCAGAATATTTGGCTAATTTTTGCTTTATCGATCGCAGGGAGTCAAGCATTGCATTGTTTTTAGCAAAAATTTCAGATTTTCAGTTTTCAATATATGTATTTACACATTTTAAGGTTCCCTGATGCCGAAAAAAGCAAAATTTGGATGGTGGATGGATGTGTGTATGTGTGTATGAATACATGTGTGAAAAAAAATTGTGCGTCCGTCGAAAAGCAGAAAATCGAAAGAACAGATCTCGATGATTTTTAGTGGGTAGCAACTTCTAATGAAATTTAGGTGCTGATTAGTTTTTGAGCCAAATCGGTTCAGCGAATCGGAAGCAGTGAGTAAAAGTGTTAAATATTCAGCAATTTTTTAAGTATTTTGGGACTAGAAATCGCGAACGCAGCTACCGACTGAGGCCAGTTTTCGTACTGTAGTAGATATTTACCAAGATACGCTACCATTAAAATTTGTTTAAGTTCTGTCCAGTGGTTCACAAACGATGCGCACGGCTAAAAATATGGGTATAGGCCTAAAAATCGATATCTCCAACTTTTGAAACGTCACGATAAGACGTAATTGATTACGTCAATATTAAATTAAATTAAATTATCATTTTCATGCCGCTGGATATTTTAATAATTGAAACAAGTAATTAATTTCATCATAATTTTTATTTACTTATTTATTACTTTTAATGAGCTGAAATCATAATTCTTAACTTTCTTCTGATTGTGGCGGAGTTGAAACTGTTAAACTAGGAGCTGGAGTTGTAGTTAATGAAATATTTGAAGGTGGGGTTGGTTCCGTAGTTTTGTTGTGCTAGTTGTATCTGAAGGAGTTTCAGCACGTAGAAAAGAAATATAAAAAGTTCATACATTTTTGAATTATTTAGAACATAACTTTCGGTTTAAACGAATGCTGCGGGAAACAGGAAAAATAAAAGGGTGCGGTTCAAAATCCCGACAATCATAATCCCGACACTCAAAATCCCGAATAATGAAAATACCGAAAGATTAAAATATCGAATGGCTCAAAATAACAAACTCTCAAAATACCGATGTACTAAAATCCCGAATGTAATATAACACCGAAAACTAAAATCCCGAATCCCGAATCCCGAATATTAAAATTGTAAGGAAACCAAAAGAGCAAACATCAATTATTTTTTAAAATTCTAAAAAAATTGATTATATTTCATGTGAAAAGCGTAAAATGGTAACTTGTTTTCGTTTGCTTAGAATATTGATTAAATCCTATTTAAGGATGTTTTACCGAGGAATTTGATAAACCGAGCAAAATGATGACCTTGACAAAATCCAACTATGAAACATATTCCCGTTAAGAATATTAATTTTAAGTACGTATTGAAATAACATTCATACAATTATTATTTAAAGAAAATAAGAAGAATACTGCAAGATCAACTAAAAGTGACCTCACGATTCCAAGATGATTCTTAATCAAATGGTAGTGCCAACTGTTTAGAAGTAAAAAAAAAAAAAAAAAAAAAAAAAAATTAACGGTCATTCGACCTTTCCGGGAAAATCAATCCGACGCGAATCGATTAATCGTTTCGCCGATTTCGATTCAGGCGAAAATCTGTCACATAAAAATGGATTCAATGTTACTTGTAGCATATTGCTATCCTTAAAATTTTTAAAATTACCAACTGTAGATTTATTAAATTCGAAATTTAACGTTCCAAAACCAAATTGATTATAATTTATAACCAAATTGATTAATCAATAGCAATCGTCTTTTGAACTATAAATCGCATCACCCCCTTCATCAGAAAATCGCCATCGTTAAACAGATGAAAAATAAAATTCATAACCTTTGTTCTGATGGGTTCAAGGAAAAACAAGAAAAATTACTCAAGCAAACTCTTTTCGCTAATAATTATCCAAAACATGTTGTGAACAGTATTTTTCGTCACACCCGGGCTAATGATAGAACTAATCAAACGAACCAACAAAATAATAGTGATTCCAACACTAGATTTATAAAAATTCCTTACCATCAAAATTTAGCTCCAAAAATTAATCACTTATTTAATTATCCGAATCGTAAAGTTGCTTTTTACAATGTAAAGACTAACAGTAGGTTTTTCGGGAAAGTAAAAGACAAAAATAAAGTCCTACAAGAATCGAATGTAGTTTATGAAATTAAATGTCAATGCGATAAAAAATACATAGGTCATACTTCGCAAAATTTAAAAAATAGAATCCAACAGCACAAGAATGATATAAAAAATGCAACGTCTAACACGGGCCTATCCTCTCATGTATTTCAAACTAAGCACAATGTAGATTTCGATAATGTGAAAATTCTCGAAAAACAAAATAATATTCATAAGAGATTATTTTTGGAATTCGCCCATATTATAGCCAATAAAGAAGATCAGACTCTCAACTTACAATCTGATTACAAAAATGGTAGCAACATTTACAAAAATGTATTAAATAAATTTAATTAAATCCCATCTTATTTAGGTAGCGCTGGTTAATTAATCAAGTAGGCTTAGTCTATCACGTGACTTCTCACATGATCTCGTACTCACTGTGATGGCCATGATAAGAAAATAAAAATGTCGGCCGATGTTCGTTTAATTATTTAAATTATTTTTAAAATAGGTTTTTATTTCGCTAATTGGCTTTTAAATGGTTACCGATTGTTTTATTAATAAGGATGTTACTATATTTAAATTTAATTCAAGGTAGAAAATGTAATTAAATCATCTGTGATATGTTTGTAATTCGGTTTTCGTATTTTTAGGCTTCTGAGGATGATTTAGCAATAGATCGAAACATGTAAAGCATTTGGATGTTTAGTTAATTATTACAAGTTCCTAAGTCCCGGATCATTGAATCATAAATTATAATCAATGTAGATTTATTCTTCGCTAGCTTTATAAAAAATATTGTCTTTAAACATGCGTGAACTAAATTTATAAAGAGTTCAAAAGTAAAACGCAACTCTGTAATATAAGGGATTTCAAGAAGGAAACAACCAACCAACCAAATTTATTTGTAATTATTTATTAAAATCAACAATGATGAGGTTTAAGACATGAACCATTCGATATATTTTGCAGTTTTTGAAACTTTTTTTTTTTTTTTACGAAATAACTATGTACCACAAAAATATAATAATAAAATATAATAATAATGGTTATTTGTTGACACCAAAATGCTTGGCACCGGAATAGGCTTTATTTGAAAGGGATCGTCATTTAAATATAATTCGTTAGCGATAGTGGACTGGATATGGAACACCAAATACTTTTAAGGAGGTTCTACAGGTGAATTTGAAATTCTTAATTGATCGTTCTCGTGCAACTTAAACATAGGCGAAACTTTGTTTATTTTTCTAGAATAGTTTTTCCGCCTACAAAACTTTAATTGGAATCGAATAATTTTTTTAAAATTATGGGAATATTCCTCTTAACATTCTACACAACTTTTGTCCCCAGTCAAAGTTTTAGTAAGAATGTCAATAAATTTTATTGATTGTCAGACTACATGATTGTCAATAACAGGATATTGTAAATTGGACATTGACTGTCAATAAAAGTAATGGATTATCAATATCTTTAATTAATGGCAATCCATGGACAGTCAATATATAATTCTGGATTATCAATAACTTTAGTTACTGACAATCCATAAATTAATATGGATTTTCCATACAAAAGTATGCGGATTTCAATTAAATTGATAGTCAACATATAATTCTGGATTTTCAATACCCCAATCAAAGACAAAAAAAAAAAAAAAATAAATAAATATATAAATAAATAAATATATAAATAAATAAATGAATTTTCTTTTCGAACAATTGCATTTATTGCTTAGAGGAAGTTATAGAACATAAGACCTTAATAACCGGAACTCAGAAAAAACTTCAGGCAATTATACCCTACCGAGATACGAACCAAGGACCTCACGCGCCTAAGCCTAACACTTATCCAACCTAGCCAACATGCCTATGAGTAATGACTTTCAATTTAATGTATTTAGCTCCACAGTAAGTCGTCCATTGATTATCAATGACATTTATTGAAAGTCAGTAGGTCTTAATAATATGATAATTTGTAAGTATTAAGAGATTGCAAAGAGTAAACGTTAGATTTTTCTTTCGAAATAAACAGTTGACTTTTGCGGTGGGTGGGGATGAGGACGCGCTTCAGTACTTTTTTGACTGTTAGAGCGTCGAACAGGCACTTTTTTCCCGGAAATATTTAGCTGAGAAAAAAAAATTAGCAACTCAAACAAAAAATACTGAAGCGCCTATAGGCACTTTTTTTGGTTAAGCACCACTAAAAATGAAAACTGTTTATTTGCACCGATAGCTTTTGTTCCAAAATAAAAGTGCTTATGTTTTGATAAACCTTGGGTTTTTTCTTGAAGTCGTTTTTAGTTTTTGGCTTTATATATGGTACTAAAGCTAGGGAATAATCCCGCGGGATTGTGAGACTTGAGAAAACTTTTATTTTTCTCTGATTTTTTCAATGAAATGTGCACCATTTATTTTAGGCCGAAAAGCAAAATTTAAAGTTTTCTATGCCATTTTTAGTGAGAAATTATGTTTATCTTCTATATATATAAAATTCAAGACGATTTTTTTTCACTTTTTTTTTCACTTTTTAACGAAATCGCAACCCAAGAAAACGGTCGATACCTGCTACCAACTGAGAACCCCCCCTTTCTTTTAAGAGGCAACTACGAAAATCGCTCTAGGCGTTAAATCAAACCGGAATCGCATCAACTTAGAATGAAAGTCCGGGGAAAAAAAGAATCGCGATTTTCTCGAAAACCTGATGTCCGAATTAAGTTTGATCGCGGCCCCTGACACGTTTTCGGGAGCCGCATCGAAATTCGACAGATTTAGTCTTCTACCACCATTCCTTCGCTAAATATTGCGTAAAAAGCGAAATCCCATATACTTCCTATAGGGAAAAAAATGTTCGCAGTTGCTTCAGGTAGCGAAAAGAAAAAGGGACGTGTTTATAACAATGCCAAACGGTTGATGTTTTTATTGAGGGTACTGTGACCATCGGTGATACATTATTTTGCGAATTTGTTTATGAGAACATCACCCCTATCAATCTTTCTTAAAATTCTTATCAAAAAAATGAAAAAAAAAATTTTGGATTTCTTAAAATTTCTTTCTTTTCTCTCTCCAAAACTTTCAAATTGCAAAATCCGCTAATTAACATGTTTCTAATTAACATGATCTTAGGCATCTACTTTTTCTCTTTGAAATTTTTAAAAATCGGACAATGAGTAGACCCACCTTTTGTTTTTAATTCGGTTCTTCATTTTTATTCACTGGTTGATGTCGGTCTTTTGCATGAAAAGGACGCATGGTGGCCATACCCCACTTTTGGTGGTGGCCATCCCCGACTTTTTTCTTTTAATTTTTTCCCTCCCCCTTTTGTCGCCAACATAATACTTTTTATTAATATTTTTCAGCTCAATTTGAATCAAAATTATTTTTCTATTCCATTAAACTTTTGAACCGATTTTAATTTTCAAACAGATTCCGTTCAAAATTTTAACGGCACCGCAGCCCTACTTTCTATGATTTGATAAAAAAAATGTATGGAATTTATTATATTTATGACTTCTTTAGCTTCATACGATTCTCATCATCGCTTCTTTAAGATCAGGCATCATAGTTCCTCCTTAACAAAAAATAGGACATTTATTGAAAAAGTATACGTTCTTTTTGGAGAAATATAGATCAAATATAAGGCAAACACTCTTTCATTTCCTTCTTTTTTTTTTTTTTTTTTTTGAAGGAGGGGGGAAGGAGGGGATAAAAATTTTTGGATAAAGAAATTAGAAAAATTATAATTTTTTTTATTATAAAGAAATAAGTTTGTCAAGTGAAGAAAAATCATCAGAAGAAAATCATATATCGCAGCAGAAAATGACCATTTTTATAAAGCTAAGAAAAAATTAATTTTTTAATTATAACTACAAAAATATAGGACAAACTCAAAAATAAGACTTTCATTGGACATACAAAACGTTTTGTCAAAACATAGGATAGATAGGACAACTACTATGATGCCTGTTTTAGATCAATGTCCCTATGAAGAAAAAAAAAGAAGGAAAAACCTTGGTGCAAATTAAATTTTTTGCCTTAAAAATGAAAACTTAATTGTTGAAAAAAATCAAACAGAAATTTAGGACAATTACAAAGTAATACTTCTTGTTTATTACCTGAAAATCGATATAATGAATTTTTGTTCGACGGTTAACATTCAGAAACATGACGAAAAAAATTGACTAATAGCTTTTAAAACTACGAGTGTGATGTCAAATACTTCGCATAGAAACCATCAATATCATGTTTTTTAACATTTCTATGTTTGCATACAAAAGCTGACTCCATTGTTTTTCATAGAATTTCAACGTCAGAATTTAATGATTTTCAGTCAAATTGCATTTATTATGAATGCCAAGTTGATAATATTGCATACTACCTGAAAGTCAGTATTATTATGGTATATTGGCTACCAATCAACATTCATTAATCTCATACATGAAATTGGCTATATTGTTTTTCAATTGAGTCAATCGATGTCACGATTTAACAGTTCGCAATCAACCTGCCATAGTTAAGAGCAAAGTCAATGCTATTGCATATTAACTGAAAGTCAATACGATCGTGTACTGATTCTCAGCTAACATTCCTAAATTCCACGAGGAACACTAATTGTATTGCTTTACAATGAAGAATCAATGACAGAATTAAATGACAATCAGGTGTTTAGCAATAGGATTAGGACGACATCAATTACAATATTTGTCGATAGAATGTCAGTAAAATCATATACTGATTCTCAGCTGACATTCTCATATCTCACGAGGACCACTGGTTGTATTGCTTCTTCATAAAGAATCAATAACAAAGTTTAATGACAATCAAATGTTTAGCAACAGGATTAGGACGACTTCAATTACTCTGTTTGTCAATAGAATATCAGTACAATCATATACTGATTCTCAGCTGACATTCTCTTATCTCACGAGGACCACTAATTGTATTGATTCTTCATAAAGAATCAATAACAGAGTTTAATGACAATCAGGGGTTTAGCAATAGGATTTGGACAACGTCGATTACAGTGTATGTCAATAGAAAATCAATACAAGAATTTATTGACCATCAGTTGATAACCATCAAATTATGTGAGCAAAATTAACTCTACTGTAATGTCAATGGGAAATCAATAAAACGTTTACAGACAATCAGCTGACTTTCAACAGTTCAGAGTAATGTGTTGAAAGTCAATTGTTTATCAATGCTTGCATGTAATGATTATCAATAGTAAATCAAAA
This sequence comes from Liposcelis bostrychophila, assembly GCA_037577465.1. Taxonomy (NCBI): domain Eukaryota; kingdom Metazoa; phylum Arthropoda; class Insecta; order Psocodea; family Liposcelididae; genus Liposcelis; species Liposcelis bostrychophila. The sequence continues at coordinate 23,368,248 of CM075209.1, read as the reverse complement.
TCATTCTACTACTTTATTAATTATTGGAGTCATGTTAAGGCTTATCAATTTTTTTTTATTAAATGCCATTGCTTTTTATAAACAGTCAATATCCTCTATTTTGAAAACTTAGACTGGAGCGTGACCTGAAATTTGGATCCCTTTAAACGTTTATGGTGTTTTTGTGAGATTTTCCGAAAAAAAGCCCAATGTTTATAAACAAACCATTAGCATGTTTACAATTTTTGAAGATTATTTTTGTAAAATAGTTTAAAAACATTTTCGTTTTTAATAAAAGCGAATTTTCGTGTCACAAAAGTTGTGTAGAATGTTAAGAGGAATATTTCCATAATTTTAAAAAAATTATTCGATTCCAATTAAAATTTTGTAGGCGGAAATACTTTTCTACGAAAATAAACAAAGTTTCGCCTATGTTTAAGTTGCACGAGAACGATCAATTAAGAATCTCAAATTCACCTGTGGAACATCCTTAAGGTGTGCTTTCGATAGGCGCGTATTGTGTAGCTGATTCCGCAGCGGATTTTCATACGGAATCCTCATTTTTTCCATGCCTTCAAAATGGGACAACTCGGATTCCGCATTCAACAATCTGCTATGTATAATTCCGACGTGTTAATTTGAGAAACGAATATATTCAACATTTACATAATTTAAAAACAATTTTTATATTCAGTTTATACAATAAATTTAAACTCAAATTTTCGTAGCAACTCCGTAAGCATGCGGCACCACTGGAAATAAAAGCCACTGCAACCATTTTGATCGGATCGTTTCATACGAAAAGTTATATCTGTCGATCCTAAACAAATTTTTTTCATCGGAAGCTTTTTCGATAAGAATCCGAGTCGCAGGCCTAAAATGACATCCGCAATCAATAAAACTCCAAATCGGTTGGAAATACTTCTGAGCAAGCGCCCAACGGGGAAAATCCTTCTTTTCGTAGCGAGTGTGTTCGAAAAAATAAAATCGACCGCCAGGTCTTAAAACGCGATGTATTTCTGTCAGAGCTTTGCTGATGTCCGAAACCGAGCACAGAACATAAGTCATGACCACTACGTCTATGCTCCCAGTTTCGATTTCCCCCATATCTTCAGCTATTCCTTGGATGAATTTAACCTGTTTGAATTTATTTTTAAACGGAAAGTAATTGGAGTGGAATTTCTTTTCGAAATAAGGGTTCGGTTCGATGCTGGTTAAATTGCAACTCGGATAATACTTTAGGTTTGGTCCTCCACCGATTCCGATTTCGAGGAGTTCCAGTTTCCGTTTGTGGTTCTCGTAAACAAGTCTACACTCGTCTTCCAGTGTAGCGAAATGTTTTTGTTTCGTCTCCGAAATCGCATCTTGTAGAAATATATTAGTAAACGAGAACATCTGGACAAATAGGAATTGACGAAGGTTGTAACAAATGATATAAAGGAAATTTAGAAGTTTGTTAGAGGTATTATCTTTTTTTGGTGTCATAATTAAAATTTAAGTCGGATTACTTAATCGATTTCCATTAATTTTAATTTCGTGTTGACGAATTATTATTTAAAAAACTTTTCAATTTTCTGCTGCCACAGGCGGTTTTTTTTTTTTTCACAATCCTTAAAGAAATTTTTTTTGCAATCACTTTGCTAGTCACCGTGTATAAAATATTTCCTGAACACGAATGTACTGCACTATAGCTCTCTCTCTAAACTGAGCACCAGATACCCTATTTACCATATTTATTCCATGGAATTCCCATAAGCTAAACACATGGAACAAGTATGGTAATCCGACTATCATATATTAAAAAGTATTCCGTAAATATGTTAAAACCTATTTACATAAAGACATAAAGTCTGTTACGTTATTGTGTGAGAAAATCAACAAAAATTTCTTGCAAGCAACAACAAAAAAAAAGAAGACAATCGTTAATGGATGCAGAACATTAAACAATTAAATTTTGTTATTTCTCTTATAGACCGGTTTGGACGTATCCGTTGTGTCAATATTAACATAAAATTTTTTGCGGTGCAGTTGAACAGATAATGAGGTATACTATAAAACTTGAAATGGTAAAAATGATATGGTTTGCAAAACCATTGCAAACCAACAAAATTGGGCACCGCAGTTTGAACCTATTAAAATTGCTCCACAGACTAGGAACTACAAAATAAAATTAATAAAATTTTTAATAGAAAATTCAAAGAAAAAAATTCATAAAAAGGAAATAGGGAAATATAAACTACAAACTACGTATTCAGCAACTCTTGTAGATCGTTTCTCGAAGTTTATCGTTTGCAGTTTGCAGAGCAATTTTAATAGATTCGAACCTGGGATAGCAAAATTCAACTTAAAACCCTTAGAAATGACTTTTTTGTCATTTTTGGCTTCATTGAAATATCGTAAAACATGACATGGTATAATATAAATTGTAATATTCATATCACGATACTTTTTTTTTTTATCAAAAACTTAATATAAGAGATGTAAGGAAACTGAACGTTCGTTAAAATCCAGATAAAAAAAAAATAAATAAATAAATAAAAAAGAATTCAGATTACAATTTTTTCGGCGCATTTAGTATATCCGTCTTATTGGTTTTCCCAACAAAGTAGCAGAATTTTTTATCATTAACCTTCAGCTATCATTGTACGAAAATTTTTTTTTCGCATAAAAGACCGTCGTTTCCTATCAGGAATTTTGCGCAGATTACGAATTTGAAGTCAAAAATTATTTTTGGTGCACGGTCTTTGAGCCACAGACAGAAGGCCATAGACAAGATTTTCAGAATTTTGGAATCCGGCATGTGGCTCAAAAACTGTTCCCCAAAACTAATTTTTGACTTCAAATTCGTAATCTACGCAAAATTTCCGATAGGGAACGACGGTCTTTCATGCGAAAAAAAAAATTTCGTTTTTGGTCTTCAAATGGGCTTTTTGGAAATTTCAAGGGTATTGCGGCACCTCAAAATGTCGTTTAAAAAATTGAAAAAAAAAAAAAAAAAAAAAAAAAAAAATAGGGTTACTTGTATTATAAAAAGGCATTGATTCCCAAATCAGGCATTTTCAAATTCAAAAATTCGCGTTTTTCGGCCCGCCCTACTATGAAGTCAGAAAGGAAACTTTCAGAGAGCATTCGAAAATTGAGTTTTCATTACTCATAGGCGGAAAGTGAAATTTTCCTCCCTAGTGAGTTTTTAAAAATCACGATTTTTAGCTTTTTCTTTGATTCGTGATGAAAAATAAAAAATATAATTTGTTCGGAAAAACCAGGTAATTTGCAAACCCTAATTTCAATCTCTAACCTTGCAGAATTGCAAATAATAAATCAAGTTTTTTCTTTCTCACGCACAGTGTGTTTCCCTTAAAGCTGGCAAATAGTAGTTTTCATATCAGGTGCTCCGGTAGCTTGCACGTCGAGACTGGTTACGACTGGTTACGAACCTCACTTCGTTCGGGTCGCAAGCTCCAGTCTCGACGTTCAAACGTTACCGACGCACCTGATATGAAAACTACTAGTTGCCAGCTTAAAGGGAACCAGGGCCGGCCTTAGCTAGTGCGGGACCCGATTGGAAATTTTTTTCAAATCCCTATCTAATAAACAAATTGGCTTATCATTCACTCTCTTTTTTTAGGAGAAAAAAGAGTATAATCTCTTTTTCTAGAATTTGCCCGGACTTAACTTAAATTTCTACCAGGGTAAAAATTCTAAAAATTACCAATTTTTTATTCCCTAATTTTCATTATTACTAAAACTTACCATTTAAAAAGCCAATGTTGGAACAAAAATTTTTACCCGTTTATACTTTCTCTTTAATATGATTGTTTGTTACATTTTTCTCGTCTTTTTTTCGGCAAAATATTTGATAAGTTCAAAATATTTGATAAATACTTGATATTTCTTTCTTTTTCTTGCAGTTTTTTTTTTTTTTTACTACCCGACATGTGAATTCTTCCCTGTTAGTGCAGGCTCTGTGACAAGCGCAGGGCCTTTAAAGTGCGGGGCCCGATTTGGCACATCGTCTAAATCGGCTTAAAGCCGGCCCTGAGGGAAACACACTATGCGTGAGAAAGAAAAAACGTGATTTATTATTTGCAATTCTGCAAGGTTAGAGATTGAAATTAGGGTTTGCAAATTACCTGGTTTTCCCGAACAAGTTTTTGCCTATCACCAAGTGTTTTCGGTAAAACCGCTTTTTTTTTCTAATATTTGGTGAAACTGAATTTTAAAAGAATTTTTTTTTATTTACTAATTTTTCATCACTAGTCGAGATACTACCTGCATTTTGTTTGGCAGGTTTGCAAATAAAGCATTTTGTTTGGTTTTGCCATTTTCGAAGAAGAAGTGAATTTAGAAAGAGAATTTCTGTGGATTTTCATCCATCGACCCTGAGCGCAAAATGAACGGATCCTGTGCTTTCTAAGCGATCGTTATCAATGTTCTGCGCCCATGCTTTGCATACAACGTTGATTCTTACGCCGCCTGAAAGAAAGAACAAGAAACATGAATTAATCAAATAATTGATGCAAAAGTTTTCTTGGAGCAACGACGAAATAATAAAACCGACCGGTTTTGTTTTATTTCATCAAAATATCATTAGGACTTCAACGAGAAGAATTAGTAGAAAAGATCCAATTATTTTTGTCGCTTCAGCCCTGATGATGTTTTGGAGAATTCGATTTTATTATTTATTCCTTAATTTAAATTTTTCAAAATTTTGTAAAATTTAGAATAAATTTTTGTTTTCTATACTCACTGGCAGGTCTTTCAAACAAAATAGCAACAATCGGACTGAGATATCCTTCTTGATTTAAATAAGGAAAGAAATATCCTGGGAATCCGCGACTAGGCAAGTATTGGATCGGCCCGAAATTTTCGATATCAGCTGGATTTTCGCCCTCGCAGGTCACCCACACAGTATTTAACTAACGAAAAACAGAAAATTAAAAGTTGTTACAATATTAAATTTTTTATCACTCCGAAATTTTCGGCGAAAAATCCGATTCTTTTTTATTTAAAAATTGAAAAACCATGGTTTCTGTGGCAAAACCAAGCTTTTTAGAGCTATCAGATGATGATTTAGGGTTCATTTTGGTTTTATTTTATTGGTTAGGGTTCTAGTGGGTATTTTGGCTATAATGTTTGAGGTATGATTCAGTTCCGATTAAATGATGTGGAATTGTGTGGGGGTTTGGTATGGTTCTGCAAAACAAAAGGTGTTCGAACGGCAACCGTTCCCAGCTAAATGTGCCAAAAATATTTCTGTTTTTCAGGGCTTCCAAAAAATTCTTGGAAAAAAATGACGAATTTATTATGTGATTGAGTTATTTTAACATTGTCATTTTTTCTAATTTCAGGTAAGATTCCATGAATTTTCCGCAAGAATAGTAAGACTGAGAACTGCTAGATCAACTGGAGCCTACTTTTATATTTCCCTATGCGTAAGTTAACTAAAATAATAGAAACTCCGAAAGGTCGAAATGGTCATATGCAACTTGATTAAATATAAAAACTTTTAACGATTCTTTTAAGTCATTTCAATCAGTTAAAATAATAGAGTTGATTTCGAATACGACAACTTTGGCTATGACAATTTTTCGTCTTTTGTAACCGAAATGCTTGGATTTGGCCAAAACCCCCCAGGAGCAATGTTACAGTAACATTTATATAACAAAGATTCCAACGATTTATACTGGACCCATAACCTACTGAAAATATAAATCAAAGCGGAAATAAATTGATGAATATAAATTAATGAAATATATAATTCGCTGCAGCATAATCATTTGAGATTCTGTTTAGCGGCCAGTCGGGAATGGATTTACTTACCTCACTGGGGCGTATTTTTTTTACATCTTTTATGTAATTTTTAAGATCTTGGGGCATTTTATCGGGCAGTTTTGTGGTGTCATTATATATGATAGGCTTCCATCCGTAAATCTAAAAAAAAAAAAAAAAGAATTAAATTGTCACTTGTTTTTTTAATTTTGGTGGGAATTTACCTTGTTGAGTTTGAGGAAAATGCAAGGTCCACCACGGTAGTAATTGTACATATTTTCAATGGTGCAAGGACCGAGTTGTAGAAAGTTGAAGTCACAGACTTGGCCAGGTTGAGGTGGGCGGTTGTATTTGCATTTTTCAATATTCCCGCTTCTCGGTAGTTTTTTATATTCTACAAAAGAAGTACTAAAGTTTGTTTTTGAAAAAAAAAAAAAAGATTTGAAGTGCTACTGTTGGGTTTGCGGATTTGGGTCATTAAATCCGAATGGGAATTCAGAGCACATCTATTACCTCAGCTGGGGCTGTAGAGGCCATTCCTTTCTTTTTTCATATTAAAAACTGGGGGGATTTCATTGAAATATAAAATCAAATCCAGCTCACCTTCCAGAATTTCGTCCAGCTGATTCGCCCAGAACTTTATATTTTGTTGATCGCGAGATTTAACCCATAATAAAGGCCTCTCTACGTCGGTGTAAAGTGGCATCGGCCCTTAAAAAGAAATTTTTTTTTTTTTTTTTTTAATTTATGTTCCCTGAGTTCTTTTTCAAGAAACCGAAAACTGGGGCCTACGTTGGAATGCAGGTTTTTGTTTTTGCATTTTCCTATTTTCATATTTTTTTCTTCGTACCTGGACCGGATACATTATCCTTCATTTTCCTGGAGGCTTGAAATTTCGTGTGACTAATTGACAAATTGGCCGAGGACTCCCCGCTGACTGCGGTCACGTTCACTTGTTGAACTTTTTCTCTCTTTAAGACACATCCACTGGATACGTGAAATTAAACTGAATTATTATTTCAGCTACGATGCATGTTTCATCGGTCGTTTTATCAACCACCACCCATGTTTTTGATTGTGGCGGAGTTGGAGTTGTTGTTGTAGCTGATGAAGTAATTGAAGATGGGGTTGTTTCCATAGGTAAATTTGTTGCATTATTCTCATCTGGAGGAGTTCCAGCACCCAGAAAAGAAATATAAAAAAAAGCATACGTCTTTGAATTATTCAGAACATATTTAATTATTTAAATCGTAACTTTCTGCTTAAACGAATGCTGCGGGAAACAGGGAAAATAAAAATAAAAATAAAAATATAGCCTTTACGATTAGGGTCAAGTAGGGTGGTTCTTTGAAACTGACTTTTAAATTTTTGTGACGAACCCCCCTGATTTTGTTCCAATGCCTAAAAGATTACCCCACAAAAAATTTTAGGTCGATCAGTCACCAGTAAGGGGTGCCCCAGGGGGCCGAAAATTTTCAAAAAGCCGTTGTAAGGGCCAAAAATGAAAATTTTTTTTGGCGTAAAAGACCATCGATTCGTATCGGAAATTTTACGTAGATTACGAATTTGAAGTCGAAAATTAGTTTTGGTGCATGGTTTTTGTGCTACTGGTCGGATTTAAAAGCTCTGCAAACATTGTTATGGTTTTTTGCCTGCGGCTCAAAAACCATGCTCCGAAACTAATTTTTGACTTCAAATTCGAAATCTACGAAAAATTTCCGATAGGAATCAATTTTCTTTTATGCCCAAAAAAATATTTATTTTCGGCCCTTATATGGGCTCTTTGGAAATTTTTGGGCCCCTGGGGCACCTCTTGATGATGACCGATCGACCTCCAATTTTTTGTGGAATAATTTTATAGGCATTGGAACAAAATCAGGGGGGTTCGTCACCATAATTCAAAAAAAATTTTTTCCCCTTTTCCAAAGAACCACCCTAGGGTCAAGGTTGATTAGATATATTTCGACTGACATTTCTTTTCACGGTCAGCAAACGGACCGTGATCTATTTAATTTTAAAAAACCGGGAAAAAAACGTGCAAAAATATGATTTAACATTTAATTTCCCATACCTTGACAATATCCAACTGACAAACATATTCCCGTTAAGACTATTAACTTAAAGTCCATATTGAAATTACATGAAGTGAAATTATTATTTTTTTAAAATAGGTAATAATAATACTGCCCGATCAACTGCAGTTGACCCCACGGTCCCAAGATGATTCTTGGTGTAATGCTAGTGCCAACTGTTTAGAAGTTAAAAAGATTCATGGTCATTAAAGATTGACTAAATCGTGTCGCGATTTCGATTCATTCGATAACCGGGCACAAAAAAATCGATATACTTTATAATTTATATAGTATAAGATATATTTTACAGGGGAGAAGATGACGGGATTAGAACTAAATTACAACGGTTATAGTTGCATGAATTTAATTAAGACCCAACGTTTCGAATTGTAACGGTCAGAAATTCTTTTCGGTTAGGAGAATGAATAAATAAATAAATTAAATCATTTATTAAAAATACCGCGTGAATTTAAACGAGAGCAAAAAGCCGCGAAAGAAAGCCCGCCATTAATTCCACTACTCGCTGTAGTGATGCGATGCGCTGTCATTTGGTCCGAGCCTCTCTTTCAGTCAACTTCTCCGTGAATTAAAAATGTCGTTGATAATTAGAGTTTGTTTTAAAGTTGAGTTTAGCTTTTAATATGAGAGGTTAAAAGTTCAACAGGACCCAAGTCCTAACAACGAGGGATGAGACTAGAATAAAAGTTTTAAAAAACCCCTAAATGGGTAAGATTTATTTTTGTAGTCGAATTATCGTTTTTATTTTGTTGAGAAAAATGTGATTTGTGATTTTCGAATGGTTCTGTGATTACAGGGTTTTTATTTAGGATATAAGAAATTACGATGGTTTGATATTATGTTTCAATATAAACGCTGGAATGGATTTCGTTTGGTTTTGTTCTCTATTCGGTTTGACGCTTTCCCGAACTCGATTCTTTGGATTCTTTGATACGTTGGTTTGGTCGTATCAGAATCCAATTGGCTTCTTCATCGGGGCTTAAAGAAAATACAATAAAGTAATAATGAAAAGAACGGAAATTACAAAGACAATAAAGAATGTATATTGTATCATTTTTGTAATTTTGTTTTTAGTTTCGAAATAACTATGCACTACAAAAATTATTATTTTGCATCACTAGTCAAAGTGCTACATTTTGTTTCGCCGTTTAGCAAAAAAGCATTTTCCTCGGTTTTACCGCTTTCGAAAAAGAAGTGATTTAGGTGATTTAAAAAAAAAATGTTTAATGGATTTTCATTAATCTACCCTGAGCGCAAAATGAACGGTTCCTGGGCTTTCTAAGCCATCGTTATCAATGTTCTCCGCCCATGCTTTGCATACAACGTTGATTTGTACGCCGACTGAAAGAAGAACAAAAAAATATGAATTAGTCAAATAATTGAGGCAAAAGTTTTTTTGGGTCATCCAGGAAACAATAAAACCAACCAGTTTCGTTGGATTTCATCAAAGTATCATCAGGTCTCCAACGACAACGCCATTTTGTCCGTCCCGCGTTTTGAAATCGTTTCAAATGCATCAACTTTTTTACCAAAATTTTTTTAACTGTCATGAGCTAATGACACGTTGAAGCAAAGAAATCTCGACGCAAAATACGGTTTTATATTTTCCTCAAATTTTCTAAATGATTTAAAAAAGAACCCCGCACAAAAGAATAAGAATTTGGCTAATGGCCAAATTAATCCAATAGCCAATGGCTATCAGATTAAATTCCATTTGTTATTGTTATTCTTTTGTTTGTTTTTAAATGTAAATTTCATCCGACAGCCGAATTCTCTATTATTATGTGCGGGATTCTTTAATTTAATTATGTCAAACAATCGTATTAGTCGAAGAAATGAAATAATTTCGTTTCAGTCCTAGTGATGGTTTGGGGAAATCGATTTTACGTCGGTTGTATTATTTGTTCTTTAATTTCAAAAATTAGACTGGGATATGGGGGCATACCACTACGCAGGACCACGTCTTTGTATGTCAAAAAATTCGAATTTTTTGATAAAAATGTAATTTTTTTTTTGAGCAAAATGGCGTTCCTTAGAATAGACTTATGGCGGATGGCGGGATTGGAACTATCAAAATTCAAAAATCAAAACTGATGCATTTGATTTATATTAAACCCAACGTTTCGACACACAGTTGGTGTCTTCTTCAGGGGCTACAAAGAAAATAAACAACAATGAAGTCGGAATCTAAGATAAAATAAAATACAGATAATCTTACCATAACCATAATATAAATGCACCAACAAGATGATAAATAATCTAAAGCATCTAATCATGAAATGCTAAAATGATATCTACATAACAAATTACGATATTAAATTTCGCATCCAGATCCATGAAAACAAAGCAAACCATGAAAACGACCGGAATCAGGGTTGCCAGGTCTAAAACTACAAGAGTGGTACATCTCAACCTTAAATAGTGGTACGCCCATAAGCTCAACATTAAGCAAAACGTTTTTTCGGTGGTACAGCGTACCACCATCACAGATTCAATAGTGGTACCCCATAAGCTAAACATAAAGATCTTTTCTTCAATAGTGGTACATGTACCACCATGGTGGTACATATGGCAACCCTGACCGGAATATACGATGCTGAGTCGTCGGTATTATAGGAATTGCGGACAACATTGAGGTGTGTTCGAAAAGTCGACAGATGGCGGTGACAAAAGGCATATCCGGTTTGTAAGGGAGGGAATTACAATATTGTTAAATAGACCCTTTTTCTTCTTTCATTTAAATTTTAACGAAAAAAAAAGAAACATGCTATGAGAAATATTATTAATGTGTTCTACATTTTAATAGTGCAGTAAATTAATTGCAACCCTTGCAATTCATTTGTACTAAATAAACAAGATACTTTAGAAATTCCTATAAAGATTTTTACAACAAAAAAAAAAAATATTTTGCAAGTACATACACGTTGCAAATACAAGTTTTATCTTTTTATTTATTTATTTATTTATTTATTTATTTATTTATTTATTTATTTTTTACCGATTTTCTGATAAGAATCGTACTAAAAAAAATTGGAAATTGGCTACCGATACCGGTCCACCCCAACAACACAATAGACGCAGACGGCGCAGATTTGAAGTTGAACTTTAGTTTTGAAAGAGTTGAAAAAAATATTTCGTCTTTCGGGTGCTCTTTTTAAGGTGGTAGTTTTAGTAAAGAAACGGTTAAATGTAATGCAAACAAAAGAATTAAATTTTTGATCGATTCAAGGCGCTTCAGGTTATTCGGTTTTTTTCTTCTTTTCACGAATCAGTGTTTTGTGTTTAAAGGTCAATGCACGATGTACCCAACTTTTTTTTCTTTTTTCAAAAACGTTTTTTCCGTAGAGACCTTGTTATGATACTGTATAACAATAACCTAATAAACAACTGGTCTGCTGCTTCTTTTGTCAAAATCTTTTCTTTCTTTCTTTCTTTTTTTTTTTTTTTTTTTTTTTAACACATTTATGCCTATAAATATATTTTTTTCCATTTCCTAAAAATTTTAAAATTATACGTTGCCAACAAGACTTTTTATTATGCATATGTCTTTTTTTTTTTTTTTTTTTTTTTTCAATAAATCATTTATTCATTCATTCCGTTTTGGCACTTCTGAATTTTTTGTAAAAATGGTCCTTTATTGAGGGAAATTAGACAATAAAGACCTTTCCGACATAAACCCTTTCTTTACCCGATTATAATCTTCAAAATAGCATAGCGAAGATGCAAATTTTTTTGGGAACCTTTTCTTAAAAATGAAGCTATGCCAGTTGGCAAATATGGGCTTTAATTATAATGAATACTTTAAGTTGCATCTCTCTAATCTGATTCAGTAAGCTCTCTCTACACTTAGCTGTAACAATGCATTAAATACCCTACAGTATTACGATGCTTATTTCATGGAAATTCCGGCGAATGCTATACATTGAAAGTGTATTGAAACTTTTAAAAATTAAGCGGGCGGAACTTACTTTCAATGTGGTTAGAATAGTCGAAAAACATGAATTTTCGAATTTAAAAAATTCCTTGGCCTGAAATCAGATTGCTGCAGAGGTATTATTAACTATAATTATTTTTTTGAATGTTATATTTACCTGACCGGAATGATTTTGAAGTTTTTGAAAAATCCATGCAGGGCTAAAACAACTAACTTTTGTCGGCGAAAAAAGTTTTGTTTTCTCTCGGATAGAAACTTTCTGGACATTCGTGTATAGTCTACGGATATGTAGAGTACTAAATTAGTTTGAGTATAATTTTTGAGCTACAGCCGAAAAAAAATTGGATCAGTAAAGTTTAGCTATCTACAGCTATTTTAATCAAATGGAAGCTTTATAATGCAGTTGGCTTACGTATACGTAGTAACTGACCCCCTAGAGATTCCGCCCTGGAACAAATTTTGATTTTTGATATTTTTATTTCTTGTTCTTCTTCTTTTTGCTTTATCGACGGGAAAATAGAGCATTGCATTTAGGACAAATTTCAGATTTTCAGTTTTCGATATATTTGGTGGGTAACAACTTCTAATGAAATGTAGATGCTGATTAGTTTTTGAGCCAAATGGTTCAGCGATTCGGAAGCAGTGAGTGAACGTGTTGAATTTTCAACAATTTTCAAGACCTTTTTTGACTATAAATCGCAAACGCAGCTACCGATTGAGGCCAAATTTCGCACTGTAGTAGGTATTCATCAATATACGCTTTCCGTTGAAATTTGGTTAAATTTTGTTGAGTGGCTCAGAAACGGTGAGGAGGGCTAAGAGTATGGGTATGGACCTAAAAACCGATATCTCCAACTTTTGAAACGTCACGATGTGACGTAACAGATTAAGTCAACAAAGCGATTTGGTCGTGCTGATTGGCGGGTTGCTCGTGGTAGCTAACGAAAAACTAACCGTATTTTTGAAAATATTTTCGGAGTAGACGATTCCGAATCTGAAATAATTTTTCAGGAATTCGGATTCCGTATGCCCGTACTGCGGGTTTGGTGGACCTCTGATCAAAAATCTAACCGTATTTTTGAGAATAATTTCGGGGTAGAGGATTCCAAATCTGAAATAATTTTTCCGAAATTCGAGTTCCTGGTGCCCGTACTGCGGTTTTGGTGGACCGCTGATAAAAAATCTAAGCTTGTTTTTGAGAATATTTTCGGGGTAGAGGATTCTGCAGGGATGGTATGCCGAATAGATCTTAATCGGAATCGGAATCAGATTCGATCTATGGAAACTAATCGGAATCGGAATCGGCATCGGCATCGCGAAAATTTTTCCCGTAATTTAGAATCGGAATCGGAATTAGATTCGATCGATGGAAATCGGAATCGACATCGGAATCGCGAAAATCGTTTTCGTAGTTTAGAATCGGAATCGGAATCGGAATCCCGTTTGTAAAATCATCGAGCATCACTGGAATCGGAATCGGAATCAGCATCAGGGGTCGAATTTCTCCCAGATACAATGAGTTAAATTACAAACAAAGTCGAAATTTTTATTAAAATAAGCAGGGATGGTATGCCGAATAGATTTTAATCGGGGTCAGGATCGCGGAATCGGAATCAGAATCAATCGATGGAAACAAATCGAAATCGGAATTAGATTCGATCGATGGAAAATAATCGGATTCGGCATCGGCATCGGAAAGTTTTTCTTGTAGTTTAGAATCGGAATCGGAATCGGAATCGGAAGCGCGTTTAAAAATGATCAAGCATCACTGGGATCGGAATCGGAATCGGAATCAGCATGCCATCCCTGGGATTCCAAATGTGAAATAGTTCTTCAGAAATTCGGATTCTTTGTGCCCGTACTGCGGCTTTGGTTGGAATTTAAATGTCGATAAAGCACTATGATCGGTTCACCGATCTCATTTTTTTTTTTTTTTTTTTTTTTTTTTTTTTGAAATATGAAATGTTCGCATTTTACAAATGTTTAACATCGTTGCGCCCGGCTAAGACATTATTTTTTAAAAGTCAATTATTTTTATTAAAAATTTTTAAAAATCAAAATGAAATTATTGTCATTGCGAGCTTATACAACTTTCACACATTAAATATAACACTTCCGAAAAAGTTTTGAGGCAAAAGGATTTTGACTTCTGAAAAATTTACTACAAAACTACAGATTACTGTATTTGACAAAACTTCGAAATGGCTTTAGAACACTATTCATCATTAAAATATTTCCAAAAATTTCAAAGATTTCATTAGCTTTTTGAAGGTTATACTCTATTATCTTTCAGTTTTCAGTGATCGATCTTTAAAACACTTTAGTTTCCATAAATAACTATAGAAAATGTGCCCTGTAGTAATAACTATATGTGAAATTTCAGTGACTAGGGGTCAATCAAGTGTTACGTAAACATAATTTTCAATTTTTGATCCCCTTCTCCCGGATATAAGAAGAAGTAAGATTTTCCGAAATTCCCTCTCAAAATTAAATTTTTTTTTTTTTTTTTTTAGAGCTCTCAACTAACTACGCTAATGTTTAATTAATCTCGAAAAGATATAAAAATTATTCCTTCTTCTCTATTTCCTAGCTCCAATAATATTGAAAAATGTGAGAAAAACAGTGAGATGACTGTCTATTGAAACGACAAAAAATTAAGCATTGATAATTTACTTAGGTAATAAGATTCCAAATTACCAAAAACACTCATCATGAAGAGACTGATTGTAAAATCTTTTGATACAAAACTTTCATTTCATCAGATTTTTATTCCTTAAAGATATGAAATTTCCAGAACTTACTCTAAATTTTCCGAAAAAGGAAAAACAAAGCGTTTTCTGTAAAACACTGTTTTTCTGGAACAAGTGAATAATATACGGAATGATTCCTTTTCGCATTATTTTACCTACGTATACAGTATTGTCGCCAATTTTCTTTCAATCTCTAAATTTATTAAAATTCGTTTTCCTCTTTTCGTAGGCTATGCGATCTTTTTTAGCGATCATAGAGAAAAACAATTTCTCGCATCTACCTTCCTCCAAAAAAGTTACTAATTTGGTTATTTTCAGTCTCTACATTTTCTTTTCTCTAATTCATCTCTTAGATAATGGTTTTTTTGAGCTGGTCAACTTGCCAAATAGAAGTGCTGCACGAGAATTCTCGGTCCTAAAAATTCCGAGACGCTTCGAAATTTTTCCCGGAAAACTTTCTTGAGATTTTTTTTGGCGAAAATGAAACTCGATTTCTGGAGAAATGAATTTTTAGAATTCCCGAAAATTCAGAATCTCGCAAGAAATGGATTCGTTTGATAATTCGAGATTTAAAGATTTTTAAGAATCATTGATTTGTAGATTTGCCGAAATTTAAAATTTTTGAGAAAGAAAGACAGTACTTCTACTTCAAACTCAGGGCTGCAATTCCGATTAATTTTTATTCGGAATCGGAATCGGAATCAAAATCCATGGTTTTTTGAATAAATAGGAATCGGAATCGGAATCTCGTATGAAAACAGTTCGGAACCTTCAATTCGGAATCGGCATCGGCATCCAACAAAATATTTTCGATTCAGATTGACTTAAAAAGCACGAAAATACCGTTATTACACTTAATCAATTTTGGTTGAAATCAGAATCAGAATCAGAATCGGCATCGCTAAAGTATTTGTTAGTTGGAATCGAAATCGGAATCTGAAATTTTTTTCCACCTTTCGGAATCGGAATTGCAGCCCTGCTGCAAACGTGTATTCAAAGCACAAATGGTTTTTTTTTTTTTACCTTTATCACAGATTATAATCTGATTATAGTCTCAGATTATAATCAGATTACAATCTGTGCTTTTATTGCCTCACCCTTAAGTCGTATTTTTTTTTTTTTTTCTGCTCCTTAGTCAACATGCCAGACGACTACTATTACTACGGAGGATCGAAGAGTTGTCTGGCGCTGATCAGCTTAAAAAAAAGTTACGTCTTAAGGGGACGCGTAATGATGAATATCGGGAAAAATTAATTTTTGGTAATAAGAAAATAAATTGATGACCCACTAGGAACCTGGAAATTCTGCGAAAATAATTTTTAAAGGCATAAAAAAATTCGACTCTTATAATCTATTAAAGGCAGCAAGGCTGAGATGAAATTGGTCCAATCCGTTTTGGACCAATTTCTCAAATAAATAACTCAAAATGAGAATGAATGTTAACTATTGAAGTCTAAGTCATAAATAAGAAACTTAACCATTTATTTACCAAACTCTGTTTAAAAAGAAAATGCTCAAAATCCCAATTTTTTTTGAATTTTTTCCCCCCCAAAAAAAAATTGCTGCCCCTTCAGAAATAAAGTCATACTATTCCGTAAAATGTTAAAATGAAAGCCAAAAATCACTTATCACAACCAATTAGATAAGTATTGTTTCGTATTATGTTTTTGCTGATTCAGCTGATTCAGCTGTTGGGGTTGAAAAAAGTAAATAGCAGAGTAAACATATTCGGAGTAAAGTTAGGAAAGGTACGTTTCCCGTAATGAGTCTCTTTTTTTGGCAAAAATTAGACCGTAATGTCTGAATCTAACATAGGAAATACTTCTACAAGGATCATTGCTACGGAGATCCATTAATATAGCCTATAAAATAAAAATAATCCATATGCAAAGAAACGGTTTTTGAAAAAAAAGTTAGTAGAATAATTGGTGAAACATTCTTTTGAAAGGTGAATCCTGTCCTCATATTACGTTTATAATATTCTCAAAATAAACAAAAATAAATAATAATAATAAGCAAATACCATGCAACAAGGATTTATAAGCCAAATGTAATTGCGCCTGTTAAAAGTAGGAAATAGATGGCGCATAAAGCAAATGAGTGTTCGAAAAGCAGAGGGAAAAAATGTTGTCCGCAATTCCTATAGTACGTAAGATTAATACGATGCTAAGACAACATGAGGTGCAGTGAGGTCATCGACTTTACGCAAATTATTTCGATTAAAATATAACGACGTACTTGACGTAAAAACAACGTAAAAACACTTAGATCACATCCAGAAAGACTATAAAAATGTCTATATATTAGATTAATACCATTTAAAACAATACCATAGATGAATTAGCTTTCTTTTTTCTCTTTTTCTTTTTCATCTTCCTTCATTAAAAATAAATAAAAATAATAGCAATGCAAATCAAGAGTGCGACAAATTTCACACATTGCCAACTTAAAATCTAAAGCACGTTCAGGTACACGGAGACGATGACGTACAATAAAGCGCTCTATTTAAATCTCTTGAGAGTCTGATTGTAAATTTTAACATAGTTTTTGAAATCCGATTGGATATTCATGGTGTTGGATGATGAAAGGATGTGGGCAGTTTCCTTAAACAAACGTTTTTCATCTTAGGTTCACGGTCAATTATTTTGGTAAGATCCCATTTTATGACATGTTTGGAGTTGGTGGCATGTTGTGCTAAACCGGTGGTTCTGATGTTACTTTCGGGGTTATTCTCCATTTTGTTGATATCTTTTTATGTTGTTCGATGCGATTTTTTACTAGCTGTTTGGTTTGACCGATGTATTTCTTTCCCATTCACATGGAATGTCATATATTACACCCGTTTCAAGTTCTAGAGGAATTTTATCTTTAGTTTTACTAAATAGATTTCCCACTTTTTAGTATTGTAAAAAGCAAGTTTCACATTTTCTTTTTTGAAAAGTTGGGATAACTTCGGAGCTAATTTTTGATGATAAGGTACTCTAAAATATTTGGTGGGAGAATCTCTAGGTCTGCTATCGTTGTTGTCATCCATGTTAACGATAGGGATGTTCGTTTCGTTGATGAGGCGATTGACTAAAGACTCCGGATAATCGTTTTTTAAAGCTAAATTCTTGATTAAATTTAGATTCTTAGAAACGAATTCAACAGAACAATTCCTTTTAATTTTGATGATGAATTGTTTGACCACTGCAATTTTTGTTTTAACGGGTGATGGCTCTTATAGTTGAGTAAACGGTTAGAACTGGTAGGTTTCCGGTAATAGTCGACTTTAATTTGGTTTCCTTGCCGAATTAAAAGGAGATCTAAAAACGGAAGACAGTTGTTGGTCTCAACTTCCATGGTGAATTGGATGTTTTTGTCGATGGAGTTTAGAATGGTGAGACATCGGTCGATATCGACCGATGTCTCACCATTCTAAACTCCATCGACAAAAACATCCAATTCACCATGGAAGTTGAGACCAACAACTGTCTTCCGTTTTTAGATCTCCTTTTAATTCGGCAAGGAAACCAAATTAAAGTCGACTATTACCGGAAACCTACCAGTTCTAACCGTTTACTCAACTATAAGAGCCATCACCCGTTAAAACAAAAAATTGCAGTGGTCAAACAATTCATCATCAAAATTAAAAGGAATTGTTCTGTTGAATTCGTTTCTAAGAATCTAAATTTAATCAAGAATTTAGCTTTAAAAAACGATTATCCGGAGTCTTTAGTCAATCGCCTCATCAACGAAACGAACATCCCTATCGTTAACATGGATGACAACAACGATAGCAGACCTAGAGATTCTCCCACCAAATATTTTAGAGTACCTTATCATCAAAAATTAGCTCCGAAGTTATCCCAACTTTTCAAAAAAGAAAATGTGAAACTTGCTTTTTACAATACTAAAAAAGTGGGAAATCTATTTAGTAAAACTAAAGATAAAATTCCTCTAGAACTTGAAACGGGTGTAATATATGACATTCCATGTGAATGTGGAAAGAAATACATCGGTCAAACCAAACAGCTAGTAAAAAATCGCATCGAACAACATAAAAAAGATATCAACAAAATGGAGAATAACCCCGAAAGTAACATCAGAACCACCGGTTTAGCACAACATGCCACCAACTCCAAACATGTCATAAAATGGGATCTTACCAAAATAATTGACCGTGAACCTAAGATGAAAAACGTTTGTTTAAGGAAACTGCCCACATCCTTTCATCATCCAACACCATGAATATCCAATCGGATTTCAAAAACTATGTTAAAATTTACAATCAGACTCTCAAGAGATTTAAATAGAGCGCTTTATTGTACGTCATCGTCTCCGTGTACCTGAACGTGCTTTAGATTTTAAGTTGGCAATGTGTGAAATTTGTCGCACTCTTGATCTTAGATAATAGAATCCATAGATACGACAATAGCTATCCCTTACGTTGTAAGGCGGTGTATCAAAACAAGCAGAAGTAACTAGGCTCATTTTTTAAATTTTTTGTTTACAAATATATTCGAACACGGCAGGTTTTTTTTTCTATTCATATGATTTCAAATTTAAAAAAAAAAAAAGACCACAGTTGGATGAATATAGGAAAGGGACTGATAAATATGAAGGTTGGATTGAAATAAATAAAGTGAATATGTGTTGCTGTAATTTTTAAGTAATATACGGATTCATATATTATATTGTTATTTTTTTTTTTTTTTTTTTTTTTTTTTCCAACTAAAATTAAATCTTCTTTAATTTCCTGCGAACAAAGTAAGATGGTTATTAAACTGCCTGTTGGTTATATGAGTTGCAGACATTTTGTTCACATGGTGAATTCTTATTTCTAAATATTTTTCTACAACAGCCCTCAATAAATGGGTTCTGTGATTTTCAAGTGGATTTTGATTATTAGCATGATTTTCTAAAATTTTGAAAACATCAACCCCTATAAAGTTTTGGAGGGTAATAGTTCTAAGTCTTTGAACATTAAAACAAGGATTTAACAAAGCCCCCCCACTTTCTCGAAGAGCAATCCTGACAACTTTTTCAGCAATTTTGCAAATAAAAATCATATCAGATGATGGATAAATCAAACCCCCATTGTCTTTTTTTTCAATCAAACGATAGAGATTTGAATCAACAGTTCCTAAAGATTCTACTCGAACCAAAGCTAATAAAAGTCTTCACATTCTAAGTGCTGTACTAAATATTTGACTACAAAACCAGATATATAAGCAACAATTAAAACACTAATTTGAGATAATTCCTGTGGTGAAGGACTGTAGCAATGATCATCATAAAGAGACACACTGGATCGTATAAGATTGTCCAACATTTTTTCACGTTCTGTTTCTGGCTTTAAAATAGGACTAGCACAGTATGTATGATCGTCATATGTAAGATTTATAGGTCTATTACTTTTTCCTTGTGGTCGATTAATAATCATTATTGATGAGGCACAATCATCTGTTATAACACTAATTTCTTCTAAAGGTATGCAATTGCCTGTTCGATCCTCTGACAATTCCATATGCATCAAGTTACTTCTGTAAGCTGTGATGAATTGTTTTGCAGTGGGATTGTTATTAAAACCTCCCCTTCCTCGAATTTTACTAAAGAACAATTCTATGTGATCCTGGGACATTTTATAAGCAGGCAAATATGACAAAATAGAATTTTCTTGAAAGCAAAATTTCTTAAACATTTCTCTAAAACTCTGTATGTCTATCAAAAAATTTAGGAAACCAGTTTTTCTCAGGGATTTGACTACTAATTCTTTACCTGCTTCATCAAAAGATAATTCAGAAATGTATGACTCTGCATATTCAAGGTATTTTAAGATTTCTGTGCAGTTATCTCTTGAAATAGGTTTTTTAAAACCTAGTTGCCTCTGATTTTTAGAGTTTAAAATATCAAAGACATTATTAAAAACTCTGATACAGATGATTGTTGCTTCACAGCCTTTAAACTGAGGAATACCTAATTCTAGACATAATTCTAATGCATCAGCATTTGAATTACAGGCATCGAAGTGGTCTCTGAAAGTCTCTAAAAGTCTCTAAATTCAAGGATGGTCTCTAAAAGTCTCTAATTCTGTAAAAAGTCTCTAAAAGTCTCTTTTTTTTTAATTTCTTGCTTCTTCTTTCGTTTAAGCATTATTCATTAGGGTGATCAGAAAAATAAAAAGTGTTTCCTATTTTGTTGTTCACGAAAAAAATTGGTTCATTTTGGGGTAAAAAAGCAAGAAAAATTTTGAAACAATTTTTTTTAACGATTTAGGAGTGGCGCAGAGCAGGAAAAGGGCCTAAACCACAATTTTTGAAAAAATTTGGAACTTTAAAAAAATCATGAATAGAATTTTGTGACCGTAACAAAATTTCGGAAATTGATTCGAAACAGAAAAGATCCTTATTAATTGGAGTGTCCTGAGTAAAAAATGTCATTGAACATGATTTCTAAAACGAACAGGTAAGGAATTAGCGCCATTTTTTGGCAAAAAAATCAATTTTCAGCCCAAAAAACCAAATTTTCAGTTACACCTTTACTCAGGCGTTGATCGGGGAAAATCGGGATACTAGAATTCGTACTCCTTGGGTTTTTTTTCATAAGTATAAGCAACTTTAAAAGGAAAAAAAAAATTTGGGGGCTCCAAATTTGTACATAAATTAAAATTAAGCCCAAAAAATCAGGTTTAAGCGCTAAAAAGCGGTAATAGCGACTCAGGCATTGGTCTGAGAAAATCGGGATGGTGAAATTCGTCTTCTACGTCGTCAAAAATACCTATAGAGTCGACTTTTGTAAAATTCAATTACGGAAAAATGCGCCAAATTTTCGTTTCATTAAATGCTAAGAAAAAAATTGTAGTTTAGGCCCTTTTTCTGCTCTGCGTCACCCCTAAATCGTTGAAAAAAAATTGTTTCAAAATTTTTCTTGCTTTTTTACCCCGAAATGAACCAATTTTTTTCGTGAAGAACAAAATCGGAAACACTTGTTATTTTTCTGATCACCCTATTATTCATTTGAATGAATTTTAAAAAAACCCTTCTGATTCATGTCTGACCGAGTTCGTGGAGGTCATCTTTTATTTTTCTGTAAGAGAAATTTTAGTGAAAAAAAAAAAAAAAAAAAAAAAAAAAAAATCTATCGAGGAAGCGGTCAAGAAAATTGAAAAACTAAGGAAAACTGTAGAAATAAAGAGAATTCGAAGTTTAAACAAAAAGAGGAAAATATGATATGATATTCCACTTGTTTAATTTTTTTAAAATCATTGTTGGAGGAAGTCCAAATACAGCGTGGCGTTCGGCAGGGCTGTGTATTGTCTCCGTTATTATTTAATTTGTATTCGGAGATGATCCTCTCGGAAGCTTTAGACGGCCTAAATCTAGGAATCGTGATCAACGGCGAAGAAATCAACAATTTGCGTTATGCAGACGACACGGTCTTACCGACAGGCAGTGCAGAAGATCTGCAAACTTTGCTCGATCATGTTAACGAAATGAGCAATCGGTACGGCTTAACCATAAATTCACGAAAAACAAAGTTTATGGTTGTCAGCAGGGAAAATGTTGACGTGAGAATATTTATCGCCGGAAAGGAAATTGAACGGGTCCACTCGTATAAATATCTTGGGTGCTGCGTAAATGATTCTTGGGATTGTAACCAGGAAGTCCGAGCACGTATTGAGCAAGCCAGAGGAACTTTGTTCAAAATGAGGAACCTGTTGTGCAATCGCAACTTGAGTCTCCAAACAAGGGTCCGTATCGTCCGATGTTACGTTTTTCCCGTGCTCTTATATGGACACGAGGGATGGACTTTAACTAGGACGTTGGAAAAGAAGTTGGAGGCTTTTGAGATGTGGGTATTAGGGTGGATCGAAAAAGGCGAATTTTTGAATTTCAAAACGCCTGATATGGGGATCGATGCCTTTTTATAATACTATTAACCCTAATTTTTTCAGATTTTTTGAAGGTCATCTTGAGGTCGCGCAATGACCTTGAAGTTTTTCAAAAGCCCATATAAGGGCAAAAAATAAGAATTTTTTTTGCTGAAAAAAGTATCGATTCCTATCGGAAATTTTGCGTAGATTACGAATATGAAGTCCAAAATCATTTTAAGTGTTCAATTTTGAGCTTTACTCCTATTTTCTAAACCCTGAAATACTTTAGACTGCTTCTCCTTTTACCTTAAAAACTGTACACAAAAATAAATTTTGGACTTCATATTCGTAATCTACGCAAAATTTCCGATAGGAAGCGATACTTTTTTCAGCAAAAAAAAATTCTTATTTTTGCCCTTATATGGGCTTTTGAAAAACTTCAAGGTCATTGCGCGACCTCAAGATGACCTTCAAAAAATCTGAAAAAAATTAGGGTTAATAGTATTATAAAAAGGCATCGATCCCCATATCAGGCGTTTTGAAATTCAAAAATTCGCCTTTTTCGATCCACCCTAGTGGGTATACCGTCGAATGCTTAAAATCTCGTGGACTGACAGGGTGAGAAATACTGACGTCCTGGCTCGTATGGGAAAGGAGTTGGAAGTGCTGTACGAGATCAAGCGTCGGAAGCTCGATTATTTCGGCTACGTGATTCGAAATGAAAAGTACCGCCTCCTTCAGCTTGTGATGGAGGGAAAAATCGAGGGTAAGCGCAAGCAAGGCCGTAGGAAGACCTCATGGCTTAAGAATCTCAGAGACTGGTTTGGTGTTGATTCCTTGAGTCTTTTTAGAGCGGCGGTCTCAAAAGTAAAAATATGCCAGATGATAGCCAATCTTCGTCGCGGAGACACGGCACTTGAAAGAAGAAGAAGAAGAAAATCATTGTTAAGTTTATAATATTTGACAGAAAGAAAAATTATTCTAAAATTTAATTAAATAGATATTTTTTAAAAGATGTAATAGATAGTTGTGATAGATGTGATAGATTTTTTTAATTCGAATCCAGAATGACTATCTAGTGACTTTATTTTTATTTGTTTATTTATTTATTTATTTATTTATTTATTTTTTTTTTTTCCTGAAAAAAAGATGGGATTTTTTTGTTTAGAAACACGAATAACTTGGCTTTTCAATAACATGAAAATTCATTTTTCGCCCGCTTAGGTATATGAAAAAATGGCGTTTTTTGTTTACAAGTAATGGAAAATGAATTTTTTTCAGTCTCTAAAAGTCTCTAAATGGTCTCTAATTTTCCGATTTTGGTCTCTAAAGTCTCTAATTTTGAAGGAGTAAATGACTTCGATGCCTGGAATTAGAAAAAAACTGGGCAGCAAGTTTAACTTTCATCTTTTGCTTATGATAATGTAAATGGGCCGCTGTTAATTTATTTCCCAGACGAATCCCTTCTTTTTCTTGCAGGTCATGAAGCAATTCCAGGTATTTCCAAGCAATCATGTGTCCCTTGTAGTACATCACTTTTTTATCTCCAAGGGTGTTCCGGACCAATTTTAAATTATGACAAGGATCAGGGAAAATATAAATGCACTGGTTCTTCTCAACAGGATGTTCAAAGGATGTTTTCAGGTTTCTTACATCTGGAAAAGTAATGGAAAAGGATATAGGTTTTGCAAAAACAATGCATCTCTAATGAAGTGGAATAACTGCATTAAATTTTTTTTGAAAGTTAAAATTTTAAAGTCTTTAAAAAAAAAAAAAATTTAAATCTGACCTGCAAAATTACATCCTAATGCTTCGCACATTGTATAATTACTTGATTGCCCATCAAAAGTTAAGGGAGCAATACAAATATCATAGTCGCTGCATAGCATTAAACATTTTTTGATTAGATCAGATTTCTGGTAGCCATCGGTTCCATTGGTGAGAAAATATCCAACTGGCACTTTCCAGTTTGCATTTATTGAATTTATTAAAAATACTAAGGCTTCTTTTGCTTGTTCGTTTTGCTTTTCTTTTTTCAACTCCGTGTCGACCCCGAAATTTACATAAGGGTGATTCTCAAAATGAGACGCATTTTTGGGCTTGAAAATGTCCGTGCTGTAAAAATTAATCTTAAACAATTGACTAGCTTTAGGGTATTAATTATTGCCCAATATGAGTCATTTTTAACAGAATTTAGGTCCAATATTAAAATTTTTTTGGTTTTTGATTTTTTTTAAAAATTTTACTTTGCTCTACATCTTTTAAGTTGGTAAAAGCATTTCGAATGATGAAAGTTGCGACAATTTTTAAAAAAGGCCGACAAAACAAAAAATACGGGAAAAAAATATTTACAAATTATGGAAAATGGAGAACATAAATAATCGAAAGAAAACCGCTGCCGAAAGACAAAAAGAATACAGGGAAAGGCGTAAAAAAGACCCAGAGAAAGAACGCATAAATAAATTAAAAGATCTATCAAGGTAATTTTATTTAAATAATTATTGTTTATAAGAAGTGAAGGGGGCGATAAAATTAAAATCAAATTAAAATCATGAAACTGTACCAGCATTTTTTTTTTCATAGATACCATGCAAATAAAGTCTTAGTTAAAGACATGACCTGTACTCAAAGAGCGAACGCGAGAACAAAATGGAAAGTAAATTATTATAAAAGAAAAAACGCTAAGGAACCTACAAAAAAAAGTTCTACCGTAACAACGAAAACAGAACTAAAAATTGCAAGCTTACGACGGCAGATAAATCTGTTAAAGAAGAAAAACCGAATAATGCATACGAAATCCGAAAAATACAGAAAACGCTGTAATCGAATGGTAAACAAAGAAAAAAAAATATTGTTGAAAACTCCGGATGCATGTTTATCGCCCACATCAAAAGCAAAGAAACATATGTTGAAGCTGTCAACGAGGGAAAAGCTTAATCTTCTACCCAAAATTTTGGTCGCTAATTTCAAACTCATCGAAGCCTTGCAGAAGAAACATTCCGAGATAAAAAACCGCTCAATGAAGAAAATCCTTAAAGATATAATGAATGCTCCTCAGAGAAAACAATTCAGGCAGGAAAGGCAAAAAAGTAAAAAAAACTTATCGAAACGAAAAGCAATAATTTGTGCCGTTAAAGCATTTTACTGCAGCGATGAAGCATCCAGAGCCACGGCTGGAAAAAAGGAAACTTTAACGAAGGGGAAAATTAAATATCAAAAACGATTCTTGTGTGATACGGTAAAAGTTGTATGGAAAATATTTCGGTGGAAAAATCCGGATTACAAAATCGGATTTTCTACGTTTGCCAAACTCCGACCTTTTTATGTTTTATCCTCGACAAAAGAATCTCGTGAAACTTGCTTATGCAAACCACATGCTAATTTTTATTATAAAATCAAAAAGTTGAATTCCTTTAGAAAATTAAAAAGCGTTAGCTGTACCGAAATAATACAAAATGCTATGTGTCAGAAAGGAGTTGGTAATTTATCAGAACGAATTAAATGCGCCTATAACAAATGTGGAAAATGTAAAATCAAGAAAGTGGAATTTATTGCGAGTGCAGCAGATGTACCCGATGTACCAGCAGATAAAAATCCGGTCATTTTTTACGAATGGGTTCGGAAAAAGCAAGAAAGAGTAAAAACTGGACCAAACGGGGAAAAAAAATACGTAGTGAATATCCACGTTAAAGAAAAGAAAGAAGCAAGTATTAGAGAGCTGGAGGAAATGATCAATGAACAGATGGGATTTATGACAAAACATGTTTTTAACATACAGAATCAGCATTCAGCATACACAATTTGCAAAGAGAACTTAGAAAGTACCGATGCGCTTATTCACTGCGATTTCTCAGAAAATTACTCATGCAAACTGACCAGCGAAATTCAAAGTTTTAATTTTGGAGCTTCTCGCAATCAGGCAAGCCTTCACACGGTGGTTGTATATTTAAAGAATCATCCTCCTGTTTCGATTTGTACGATATCTTCGTCCTTAGAGCATGGGCCACCTGCGATTTGGGCACATTTAACGCCTGTAATCGAATACTTAAAAAATGATTTAAAATTATTTTTAAAAGTACTTCACGTATTCTCAGATGGACCTTCGACTCAATATAAGCAAAAACAAAATTTTTATTTATTTCAAAAGCACGTCAAATTGCTTGACGTTCATCATGGAACATGGTCATTCTTCGAGTCAGGTCATGGGAAAGGAGCGGCAGATGGAATCGGAGCCGTAATTAAGAGGAAAGCGGACTTTATCGTTTCTAAAGGCGAGGACATTCCCGATGCAAGAACTCTTTTTGATAAGCTACAGGGTGAGGAGCTTGGCGTTAAAATTTTTTTCATTGAAGATGAGTCCATAGAAGGCACTAGAAATCTGATTCCAGAAGATTTAATCCCAGTAAAAGGGAGTAGTAAAATTCATCAATTATATACCGATGGAAATAATTTGAAACATAGAGAGGCATCATGTTATTGCAAGAAAAAAAATTTCAATACGGCCCTGCTGAGTTATGTGATTGTACTTTTAAATATAAATCAGCCATTGTATTTAAAGAAACTAAGGGACCGGATGAAACGGAAAAAGCAGATGAAACGGAAAAAGCGGATGAAACGGAAAAAGCGGATCAACCGAAAAGCGGATCAAGAAAAAGAAAACTACCATCAAAAATTACCGAACATCCTGTAAATGAAAATTCAGAAAAAGAGGGCGTTATCCCGAAAAGAAAACGAGGACGGCCAAAAAAAATTAAAGCGTGATGTTGGGGATGTTTGATGGGATCGTTGCTGCTTTCTGAATTGTGTCCTATAATTTTTTTCCTTTAATATATCCTATTAATATTTTTCCTATTTTTTTTTCCTCTTTAATATATCATTTTTAACCTTACTTTATTTTTGGAGGCCATGCAGATATAACCTTAGCGTACAATCGGCAATTTTTCACTCCCCCCTCCTTTGTTATCAAAAGTTAGATTGGACTGATCTGCCCCTTAAAACTATATTAGATTTGGGATAACACAATAGTTTTATAATTTAAAAAAATGTTTGAAATCGTTTTGCACCTAACAGGTTTTCAGACTAGAAAATATACGTAATTTCGGAGAATATTTTTTAAAATTAAATTAAATTAACTTTTTTTTTAAAAAAATTATGTCATTTCCTATAAGAAAAAAAAACTTACGTTAATACGTAAAACACTCTACCCCCCCCCCCCCCCGTTAATTATTTAAAAAAATTATTTACTTATTTAAAACAAAAAAATTATTTCTCTAAAGCCTCGAAAACTTTGCTTGTTCGGAACGATTTAAATTTAAAATTTGTCGCAAAAATAAAAAAGCTCATTACCAATATTTGAAAATATAAACAAAAATCGGTGCTGTCGTATTTTTTTATAGACATAACAGAGTGGAGAGTTACGAATCGCATTTTTATATAAGAAAATAATTATTTATATACGTAAAAGAACTTAATCAGTAGCGGCAATACATGGAAAAAACATGGGACTATATTGGAAATTTTGAGTGAAGGTCTGTTTTTATTGTTATATTTTTTTTCCGGTAGTTTTTATTATAAACAGAGTGGGAAAAAAAATCGGTTTTTAATTCAAATATAAAATATTCGTTAAAATTTTTGTTCGTCGCTACTTGATATTAAATGTTAGCAGAAAATAAAAGTTTAATAACATAATAGATCGCTTATGTGGATTTAAATGTCGCAGAAAAAAATTAAAATCGTTTTAAAACTTATAAAACAGAGTAGCATAACAGAGTGGAAAAAATATGCGGACCCAAATCAAGTCGTGATATTAACGAAATACGTTTTCGTAAATTTAAAAAATCCTTAAAATTTGAATTATTAATTAATTGAGAATAGTATTACGCGAAAAAAGTATTTCTGAAATGGAAAACTTCAGTAAAATTAAACGATAAAACTTGAAATACGGGAGATGGGACAGCCATTTTTTTTTGAGAATCAAATAAAAAAATCGGCTTTTAATTTATTTCGGTCAATTTTATTGTTGAAAACATACGAAATAATCCACTTTTAGCCTTAAGACTTAATTTCATGTCGAAAAAAAATAACGAATTTCTCATTTAGTTTATAAAAAAAGACTACAAAGTTGGCGGACATTTTTTTGGTTAGATTTTGAGAATCACCCAACCGTAATATTTTCCAGAGGAGTATTCTATTCGTTTTCGAATTGCCACTTCGTCAATGATAAGAGAGCACAATATTTTTCGTTCGGGTGTCAGTTTTAGACGTTTTTCTATGGCAAGAAAGGATTCTTTCGTAAACCCTGGACTTCCATCTACTTTTTGTAGCCACCTCGCTAAAGTTCTTTGATGTGGTAAACAGGAATTAAATTTATTTCTGACATAGTTGTACGCTTTTGGGCTGTAGTAATTCAGAGTAAGGGCAAAAGCTTTCAGTTGCGGACTATATAATTTGGGGCATTTCTTTCCACTTAATTTTAAATGCTGCCTTTTTAATAAGTCTTTCTGCATCTCTCCCAGGAATTCCAAAGTTGAAATTTCTTCCTCATCTAACAATTTTTTCTCTTTTAAACTCCGTATAACATTTTTTAAATTCGCTATTTCCTTATCTCTCCTATTTAATTTTCTATTTAAAAGTCTTATTTGATATTCATATTTCATTTTAATCTGTTTTATAACTTTACTATTCGCAATACAGTCCTGGCAAGTTGGCCTGTTAAAATCAGTGACAGGAGTATACAGTTCAGTAGCAGGCTTTCCCGGTGAATGGGAATTAGGAATTGGTGATTTCGTTGATTCGGATGATTCATGATTCTTAACGTATGATGGCGATGGATCTGAAACGTTTGAGTGCTGATTCGGAACAGGTTCTTCAATTTTACTAGCATTAAAAGAATCAGATCTTGGTGATGAGGGAGGAGAAGGCACAAAATCTGATAAAGTTGAATCTGACTCATTTGACTGGTCCAGACTTTTTTTAGAAACTTTATTCGGGATAGCTTCGGGTTTCAGTAGATTTAGACTATAACAATCGTCATAAGAATCCGAAGAAAAATGCTGGGAGCAAATAAATGTTTCCTTCTTTACTTCAAAGTTTTTTAACCGCAGTGCATCAATCCATGCCTTTTGCTTTCCTGCTTTTTTAGGAAATCTGGAAGGAAAGGACAAGATGGATACATAAAGAAAGGTTTTCCAGAAGGAGTTACGTAAAGGAATTTATAATCGAGGAAAAAAGTACTTATTTTAAGATAGGAATTTTCTAACCTGTGAAAAGTTATTTTCTTCTCCAATAATTTTTTAGGCCTATTCTTCCCAGTTCTAGCTCCACAACCGGGTATAGAACAACTAGGCATTTTAAAAATAGATTACAATAGAAAATAGAAAACATTGAAAAACTTGGAAAAAAGCATATAATGTAACGTTATTCATTTTTTTTTCAAATGTAACAAAAAATTGCGCCTACTTCGCGGAAATACCCGAAGTTACACGATCCGTGTCCGAACGCTATTGTCGTATCTATGGATTCTATTATCTAAGCTCTTGATTGACAAACCCAAAAGTTGAGATTCAGGACTACGGTTGCGCTGCCTCCTGCATTTCTTGTTTCTCCATCCCCGTCTCACTTTCCATTGTTCCTTTTATTCCTTTGCATAAATCCTATATGTTCCCTTCTTCCTCTTCGTGGAACTTTTAATAGGTTAGGTATAATCGTAGCTTACGTTAATATACATAATATGTATAATAACGTAAGCTACGGTATAATATAGGAATATACTTCCCTGGTGTGTTTGTAAAGCGACTCCGGCAAGCTAAAACCTGCATAGGAAAGTCATGTGTCATGGTTATAAATAACAAATTCAAATTGGATTGGATTCATTATTACATTTTCATTTACCACGGAAATTTACGGGATTTTCCCTCGGACATTATTCATTTCCCACGGATTCATTATTATCCTTTTTTAATATCACCGTCTTTTACATCTTCTGTCTTTTTACTTTCGAGTGGCCGCGAAGCGGGCGCGAAGAAAGTATTGCCGTGGTCGGAAAAGGGAAAATCGTTAATCCTGCGAGTTTCTACATGAAACTTATATAGTTATACTTAGAATAAAATTCTGAGTTCCCGGTTGTCCGCCTCGTACGCCTCGTACGCCGCGTACGCCCGGAGCTTTTTCTCCGCTATTACGCATCGGACCAAAAAGAAATTTTGCACACGTATTTTTCGTCGAAAAATAAGAGGGGGTCTTTTCTTATTTTTTAAAAATTTCAAAAATTACGTAAACGGCAAATATTTGAACTTTTAAATTTGGTTTTCTTCTTGCGACGATAAATTTCGAACCCGTCTGCACCAAATTTTCGAAAGGAAACAATACCTTGTTTAAGGGGTCATGTACATATTACGTAAGCATGGTAAGGGGGGGGGAGGGGGTCTCGCAAATGCTTACGGCACCTTACCAAGGGGAGGGAGGGGTCTCACAAGTTCTTACGTAAGCTTTTTTCTACTCTGACCAGGAATTTTTGAAAATAAAATAAATAATTAATTAATTAATTTCATGTTTTTTTAAAATATTGTAAATGTTGTGGCAAGCTAATATTACATTATTTTGTTACCGTCTAAATAAAGGTAACTTTCTTTTTAATTTTTTTTTGTATAGTCTTTATATTGGTTTATTTCAATTCCATGAATTATGGGGGAAATTACCGAAGCCGAGCGCCGTGGTTCATTAAAAAAAAAAAAAAAAAAAAAAAAAAAAAAAAAACTTACGTAATATGGAGGGGGGGGGGTTGCCAAAATCTTACTCATGCTTACAACGGGGGGGGAGGGGGTTGAAAATGGCAAAAAAAATGCTTACGTAATATGTACATGACCCCTAATTTATTATTTATAATTTTTTTATTTTTTGGTGTTAAATTTACGGTTAAGATTATTGGGATATTAACAACAAGAGAAAAAAAATTACTTTTACCGTTTTATTATTTTGCTTATAAATGAGCTTTTTTTGGAACTCAAGAGTCTCTGCCCTATTTTAAGGAGTCATTTCAAAAATTCTTAAACAGCTTTCCTTAATGATATTTTGCTATGATGCAGCGATTCCTGTAACAAGCGATTTTAGATTCAAAAATCGCGGTTTTTATTAACTTTGATAATATTTTTTTTGTTAGTTACAAGCTTCAGTATTGAGAACCCTATACAAATTTCCAGTAAGGTTTTTTAACAAATGCAGAGAAATTTTCCGTCAAGACCTTTTTAAAGGTCTCGTTTTAAAATCGGCCTTGACAGGCAATTTTTTTTTTAGGCCCATGTGTTAATTGTAATATACTATTTTGTTAGCTATACGGAAAGGACCAAACTTTAACTTGAACATCTATAAAATAGAATTTGATCTACTATACTTACTCGATTTTTTTTTCTTCGATCTTCTCTCTTTTATAATAATGATCCTACTCCCGTCATGAATTTTTTTAAGTAAATTCCATTTTTCATTACGAAAAATTTTAATATATATTTATATTTTTTTTTTTTTTTTTCGAGTTTAGTAAACAATGGTGGTAGAATGAATATGCAATTTTATTAAAATGTTGTATACAGGGTGGAGCAAATCTGTATCTCAAAGTAAAACTGAGCCAAGTCCGTCCGAGCAACGTAACTTTTTATTTAAAACTTTACTTTCCAAAATGTAAATGTACTTCCACCGAATACGGGGCCTCCCCTGTGGCTTGGGGCTGATTGGTCTATTGTCGAGGACTTTCCTGATGGCCCTTATTTTCGGTGGCGCGCGTGCTACGTGTCCACCCCACTGAAGCCTTTTAGACTTTTATCACACCAGTGATAAAAGACTGTTCAGTAAGCCGTAGCCCTAAGGCGAATTTACGGCCAGGTAGTCCTAAAGTGAATACCGAACAGCAAAATTTTGTATTCGATTTCGCTCAGCATAGGGATGGACGACAACACAAGATTTCTTGCGTATTGCGTTGAAAACAAATGAAAAACAAGATCTTGCCTTGGCTTGAGAATTGTTCAAGATTTAATATATTTTTTTTTTTCCAAGTTTGTTTAACAATAGTTGTTCTCCTTGTTGTCTTTCCTTGTTCTCCTTGTTGTCTTGCCTTGTTATCTTTGTTGTCTTTCCTTGTTGTCGTAGGAGCTTTCGCACGAGAAATTATAAGAAAATGAATATGCAATTTTATTAAAATGTTGTATACAGGGTGGAGCAAATCTGTATCTCAAAGTAGAACTGAGCCAAGTCCGTCCGAGCAACGTAACTTTTTATTTAAAACCCTACTTTCCAAAATGTAAATGTACTTCCACCGAATACGGAGTCTCCCCTGCGGCCTGAAGCTGATTGGTCTATTGTCGAGAACTTTCCTGATGGTCCGTATTTTCCGTGGCGCGCGTGCTACGTGTCCACCCCACTGAAGCCTTTTAGACTTTTATCACACCAGTGATAAAAGACTGTTCAGTAAGCCGTAGCCCTAAGGCGAATTTACGGCCAGGTAGTCCTAAAGTGAATACCGAACAGCAAAATTTTGTATTCGATTTCGCTCAGCATAGGGATGGACGACAACACAAGATTTCTTGCGTATTGCGTTGAAAACAAATGAAAAACAAGATCTTGCCTTGGCTTGAGAATTGTTCAAGATTTAATATATTTTTTTTTTTCCAAGTTTGTTTAACAATAGTTGTTCTCCTTGTTGTCTTTCCTTGTTCTCCTTGTTGTCTTGCCTTGTTATCTTTGTTGTCTTTCCTTGTTGTCGTAGGAGCTTTCGCACGAGAAATTATAAGAAAATGAATATGCAATTTTATTTAAATGTTCTAAATACAGGCTATTGGCGGAAACGAGAATCCTCACTGAAAAAAAAAAGGAAATATCAAATCTAGAGGTTTGAATAGCACCATCGACCGAGAAGTGTATCAGTCTCTTAATCGGGATATACAATCTGCATCCCGCCGAGATTTAAACACAACCTGTACTGAAATAGAGACTCATGCGGCTACCAACAACTCTCGAAATTTATTTAAGAAGATTTGTTCCATCACTCAGAAATTCAAACCACGGCACTGGGCAGTAAAAGACCAGGATGGCAATCTTGTCACAGATTTGGACAAGATATAAACATATCTTGTGTGTGGAAGGATTACTGCAGTAATCTATATGCCGATCCTACTGCTCTTGTTGGTGATTTTGGAGAATATGAGCAAGAACCGGATATACTTTTGGAGGAAGTCAAATTCGCAATTGGTAAACTTAAAGAGGGCAAAGCAGTTGGACTCAACCGAATATCTGCTGAGGTTCTAAAAGCTTTAGATGAAAAAGGGATTAAACACATACAGTTGCTTTGCCAACAGATCTGGAACACCGGGATCTGGTCGAAGGATTGGTCCACCTCTGTGTTACAACCACTTCATAAGAAGGGACCTACAACCGTTTGCGACAAATATCGCCTGATAGCGTTGATATCGCATTGCAGCAAAATTATGTTATACATTCTGCAAGGACGACTGAATGCCTTCCTTACAGCTCAGTTAGCTCCAGAGCAAGCCGGTTTTGTGAAAGGACGGGGCACTCGCGAGCAAATTCTTAATGCCAGACAGCTTATAGAAAAAGTTCGAGAGTACCGATGTATCTTTGCTTTGTTGATTATGAGAAAGCGTTTGATAATGTTTGATGGCCGAAACTGTGGGCATCTAGGCGTTCCCCAGCATTTGATTTCCCTTATTAAGAACCTGTATGAGGCTAGTGAAGCGGTGGTCAAAATTGATAATACCCTCTCTATTAAAGACACTGTAGTTTTCTTTCGTTCTAAAATAAAAAGAGAAAAACAAGTGATAATCAGTTTCTATAATAAAAATAAAAATGTCGAATCGAAACGAAGAAATAAAAATATATGTTTAGATTTTAACATTCTCAGACAGATGTCGGATTCGAAAAGGTGTTTGACAAGGTTATGTGTTATCTCCTTTTGTCGGAGAGGAAGGGGGGCAGCCTTCTGAAAACCTCCCTGAACATCGTAGTTTCAGAACGGGAAAATGGACTCGCAGCCAAGGGGGAAGTTGTCCATTCCAACTGATGCTTACGCACTCCCCTTCCTCCTCTCGAAGATTTTCTTATTGATGTATTTCCCCTGTTCTCCTTGTTATAAGGGAACATTTGGAGCCCCTCCCTGAAAAATTCTGATTCTTTCCTACCCCCTTGTTCTGGCTATGGGCCTGGGCAAAAACCTTGAATCAGTGATTTTACCTCAAGAATGGTTGGCACATGGCATCAAAAATTAAGTTTTTGAATTTTTACGTTACTGAATTGATTCTAGCCCCTACTATTATAATATACGTACATTTATTCAACGTACGTACTTAAGTAAGACCTAAAGTTTTTATCTTTTTTTTTGTAAAAATGACGATTATTCCGAAACCTGACATATTATTTTATTAACCGTTTTTTTTTTTTTAAATAATGCTGTAATGAGTCTTCAGCGTCGTCGTACGATTCGGTTGTAGGTGGTTGGATCTTGTTATTTAAACGGACCTTCATAAAAATGTCAGGATGGATTAATGATTATGCTTAGTAATTGGGCCTAGTGAACGTTTGAGGTGGTTGTTATGGTAATTTAGGAGAATAATATTAAAATTAAATTATGTATAAAAATGCACTATTCCGACTGACCGTTTGCCGTCATTGCATTGTTCTTTTTTTTATAAGGGAAAAATAATAAGATTTTACAAATAATGAAATAAAAAAAAAAAAATAAGTTAATGTTTTTTTTTTTTTTTAATTTAAAAGTTAATAAAAATCCATTTTTATGCAACTTTTTATCATGATATTCCATTAGATCATGCATTGGTTCTTCAAATCTTACCCTTTTAAAATCCATCATGACTATCATATTAAAAAGCAAACAAATCAAGATTTATCGGTAAATTCGCCAGTCTTTTTTCATAGAGGGTCTGTACACTAAAATACCCAAACAGGTTCTTCTAAATGTGAATGAAAGGTTTCGTACATTTTTGGGCACAATTTGACCTTCGGTGAACAAAACAGCAATGTTTGAAAATAAATAAATAAATGAATAAATAAGTAAAACTGGTTTGCTGCGAACTACTGGTACACTTGTTCTTGGGAAAATGTCATTTTTTGCTTTATCGACCGCAGGGAGAATAAAGCATTGTTTTTAGCACAAATTTCAGATTTTCAGTTTTCGATATTTTTACACGTTTTGAAGTCCCCTGATGCCGAAAAAAGCAAAATTTGGATGGTGGCCGTGTGTGTGTATGTGTGTATGCGCGTACATTTTCGTCACTTTGGCGACCGATTGTGCAAATTCCCTTATCACTTTCGCGACCTGTGCACTCTGGCGACCAATACCCTGGTCGCCAGAGTGATCACGCGCTGATCACGACCCGAGCACGTGCAAAGGGCGTGACCTTGGCCGGGTAAAATTTTGGACTTATACGGTTCTGGAACTCCGGTCGCCACAGTGTATGGCAATGTGCGTATTTGTGTGTGTATGTGTGTATGTGCTGACATGGTCGGCCTTATCGCGACTTCATACCCGATTTTTCATAACACTATAGCGACAGTATGACACTATGGCGACACCTCAAGTGTCGCCATAACGTTTCTTACGGGATCGCAATGTTAAATAAATTTTTGAAGTGTCGCCACAAGGACAAGAAAAAAATTTCTCAAGGTCATCGGCCATAAGAAAAATTCAAAAAAAAAAATGTCGCGACAAGGTATTGGCATGTACCCCAGATGGACCTTTTTATCCCGTAGATATCTAAACAGAACTAAAAAATTAGCGAAGTAATCGATATCTAGCAAATGGTTAATAGATGGCTAATAAACCGACCAATTAACTAGACTATAGACACCTAATAGTTAAATAATTTAATTTTTTAAAGTTCATATAATTTAAAAAAGTGAGGCAGATATTTTATGTTTGACTATCCTTAAATCCATTTTACGCTTACATCCTACTGTCGGCACTTTGTTCAGTTGATCGTTGACATGTTACTACAAAACCTATTTTACTTTGAGTCAAATGTTTTACGTTCAAATGCCTTGAAAATATAAGATGTTACAGATAAATATAAAATACATATAAGAACGTTACAGTCAAATAAAAAATATTAATTATAAATATTAAATGTTTCATAATTTTTTGAAAGTGAATTTTAAAAAAAAACGCAGAAAAAAATTGTTTTAATGGAGATTTTACACCAGAAGAATTTATATCATAAAAATATCCTTACACTAATACTGCCCCTGTAAGCAAAATCACCGTAACTGCATTTTTTAAAATTTTGAGATAATGACAATAAAAACAATCGCAAAATGTAAACAAATATTTTGTTTCTTTGTATTTTTAATGGAGATCGTCTTTTTTTCTTCTTTATTTACTTTTTATTTTATAAAATTAAGCTTTTTCCTGCTTCATATCTCACACTTTAGGTATAAAATGTAATTCGTGAGATTATAAGGATTTCTATCGGTACCAAAATCGCCATTGTTTACAAAAATGAAGTTACGGTGATTTCGCTTACTAGGCTGGTCTCCGGACATGAAAAATTTCTGCAATAATGAACAAATTCGCGAAAGGATTTTTTTCTCATAGGACACTAGTATGGGGTGTAAGGAACCTTGAGTAAAAAATGTGACCAAATCCGAGTCCGGGTATGTGAGTTATGGCACAAAAAAGGGCCCAGTTTTGCATTTTTTGCTATATTTCCGCTGACAGTGGATTCGGAGAAAATTCGCGTTAAAACCATATTTTTCAGCGTAAAATTCTGCGTTGATTAGTTTTTTATTCGACTTTCTTCGATTAGTAGAAGCGAAGTTAAAAATTTTTTCGTGAATTTAAAAAAATAACGGAAAAAGCACCAAAACAGGTACTTTTTCTTTCTTGGCTTGCACATCGAAAACGATGGGTTGCACAAAAAAACTGTAAATGGGGGATAAAAAGCGCATTAAATTGCGAGTAAAATGGGACCAAGTACGATTTTCTACGATGAACTAAAGCTGACTTAAGACAGGTTATAAGTGGAGTATTTTAATATTTTTTTTAATTTTAACGCAGAATCTTCTTTTTATCGTCCAAAAAGGAATGGATACGTACTTTTTTTGTCTCGTAATGTATGGCGGTAAGTGAAATGGTCGAGTTTAAGTTGGAAGATGGATGATTTGATTTAATTTTAATTTTTTTTTCTTTTTTGGCTAAAATGGTCCCTAGCTTCAAGCCCACCAAATCAAATCATCCATTTAAACTCGACCATTTCAATCCGTTAAGGATTATATTTGAAGGTGAAAAGCCCGAAAAAGCACTTTAACATGAAAATTCTCGAAAATTCCGTAAGATATTTTTTTGGACTTTTAACCTAATTGGGCTTTTAACTAAATTAATTATAGTTAATAATTATCTATAATTAATTACACTATTATAATCATCAAAGCATATTTTCGGTTTTATCATATAGCGTTTTTTCTTACTGCTGATGTAGATAGTAGCGCAGGTGACCTTTTTTTAGTCCGTATTAAGTTGCCTAAAAGATCCTACCATATCATCTTTAACTGTTTGTGGTCGAAAGTGATCAAGCTCTCTCATTAGTCGCTCTTCCTCTAAAAACCGTTCTCTATAGCTTTCTACTTTTTTCTTCCAGTTTTCTGAAAGGAAAAAAAACTTAATATTCTTTAAAATATATTTGAACGTTTTTTCTTACCATGAAGCACAGAAATACTTTCTTCGTAACCTCCATACTCCTTTGGTAATATTTCCTGCGGGAAATCATCAGTAATCCCATCTATGCCGCTATACATATTAACCTGAAAAAAAAAAAAAAAAAAAAAAAAAAAATTATTTAATAAGATCGACAAATAGTTTCTTGAATATCTTTCAAGTAAAACCCACCCTATCCGCCAGTTTTTTTTTTGCAAATACTTTCAATAAATTAAATATATTTTTAAAGATAGGTTGTATGTTATAAAAATTCGCAAGCTTTAAACGCATCGGTAGGGCAGAAGTAGTGGCTGCTACCATTTGCTTTGCAACCACCGGTGTAAATGATTTGGTGTGTGCCAAAGTACAGCCATTAACATCGAAAAAAAACTTCATTTTCCCAGATCCGAAATCATTTTCCTTTAAAAAAAAAGAATAAAAGTTTTTTTTTTTTTTTTTTTAATATTTTACCACGAGGTTTACTTTCTTACCCACAACAATATGTACAATGAAAGAAGGCTATATCTATTATATTCATTCATTCTGCTAGAGGAAACATCGTCCGCCTTTGAATTTATGCCTATGTAAAAAACCGTGTCACCTTCCGGAGTTTTTTTAGGCAAAGGAAACGTGTACCTATAAAAAGAAACAGATCATTTCGCAACCTAATAATTTTTTTGCTCATTGTTGAAAACTTACCAAATATGTAGATTTTCTTGAAGTTGCTGATGTAGAGGATCTAATGTGCCAAAAAAATCAGGATATCTCATCCCTAGTTCATTAAAATTTTCTAGGACAACTTTGGTTTTTTGTAGGCTTCCTTTAGCAACTCTGACGAAAGCTGCGAGGAACTGGTCATCTGTAGAGTTTTATTTTACTGGAATTATGGATCTTTGTAATTTAAAAAAAAAATCCTTACCATAATGTTGACATATATGCGGCATTTTTTTCAACCATTCTCTTAAATGCTGTAGATCATCTACCGTTGGTTCGAACTCCCTAATACAAAATTAAAATATTTATTTCCCATTAAAAAAATTGTAATGATATTGGGAAATAGATCATTTTGACGAACGTTATAAAATACTGATAATTTTTGTTTCTGATTTTGAATAAATATTTAAAGTAAAAAAAAAAAATATTTTCGGCTTGTATTATACGAAAAATCATATCAGATCATCGGGTTATTGATGTGACGCAGACGTACAAAATTATATATAATTTATATATAATTTATATATAAAATATATATAATTATATATAAATTATATATAATTATATATAATTATATATAATTTATATAATCATGTATAATTTATATATTATATATAATTATATATATATTAAATATAAACTGGTCTCACAAAAGAGTTGGAATTTAATAGCGATAATAAAAAATTATATATAAATTATATATCATTTATGTATAATTTTTCTTTGAGCTGAAAGGCATAAAGTGCAGTCCCCGAGAAAAACGTCTCCTATATGTTAAACCGATAATTCATATACAAAATGAGTTTGCAGGGCATAAAATCTACTTATATATAATTATATATGATTATGTATAATGTATAATGTATATATTAACGGAAATACAATTTTAACAATTTTCCTACATGTAAAAAGCCTTTTTGGCCTACTCCAGCGGTAGGATTATTTAGAGACCCTAAATTAAAAGAGACTGGCAAAAAAATTTGGCTCGAAAAAGCGGTGCCCACGGATCATGCGCACTGATTTTCGAAAGTTTTTGGTTACATTGCCGGTGTAAACTGCAGCAAAGTCAAAAATGGCGATTGTTTTTGTTTATTCAAAGTGTATTTATTCTTTACCGACTCCTTAAAAAAGAGTCAGATTTTGAACGCAAACATTGAAAGTGCTTACCAAGACAACAAAACACTTAATGCTGTTCAGCTATTACTGAAAGCCACCAATTAAGTCGGATTTATTAAATTTCTAATGGAGAGCAAAACAAAAACATTCGCCATTTTTTACTGTGCTGCATTTTGCAGCGGCAGTTTTGCCAAAATTCCGAAAATTCCAACACATCAGTGCGCATGATCCGTGGGCACCGATTTTTCGCGCCAATTTTTTTTGCCAGTCTCTTTTAATTTAGGGTCTCTAGGATTATTATTATTATTATTTTATCACATTAAGTTTCTATTAAAAAATTTAACAAAAATTTATAAATTTAAGTTTTAGCACAATTTAGATTTGTAAGAAGGTAATCTTTCATTACCTTTTTTACCCTTTTATACGTCGATTCTTCTAGTAATTCCTTCGGTATTTTATTAAAGAGCATTGGTATTACTCGGTCTAATGTTTTTTCCCCATATTTCGTGTATTTAACGGGTATATAATAAAAGGTGTTTCTCGTTTCCCTTTGACTACGACTTTTAGTTTTTACTTTATCATCAAAATAGAACTGAACCAATTGTTTATACTTGTACAATTCACTCAATGGTAATATGTTTAATTCCTTATAGATATTTTCATCTGACATTTTTTCAACTTTTTTTGCAGGCAAAATTTTTTTTAAGATACTTAATTGTAGTTTATCTAAAATTTTTAATTTAAGTTCGTTCCCTATTCCATATGACTGAATTCCATACGT
Organism: Liposcelis bostrychophila; assembly: GCA_037577465.1. NCBI lineage: Eukaryota > Metazoa > Arthropoda > Insecta > Psocodea > Liposcelididae > Liposcelis > Liposcelis bostrychophila. The sequence goes on along the minus strand of CM075209.1, from coordinate 23,327,551 downwards.
GACAACTGATTCTACCAAAGCAAAGTAAACCGATTTCAAAATGTCTGTCGGTAAAAACTTCTTAATTATGCTAAAATTTGCTACCTGGTACCTTAACTGCTTTTGTAAATATTGAAAATGCTTTTCCCAGCTCATATTATATTCTAGTGTTAAACCTAAATATTTATATTCATCCACCATTTCGATATTATCACATTTACAGTTTTTAAAATTATTACCATGAAGGCATTCATGTGTATGATGTTTGATACTTAATCCCCTAACCCTGCTTCCACAGTTTTTTGTTATCAGCATCCATTTCGTTTTTCTTCTATTTATTACAACTCCTTGATCATGTGACCATTTCTGCAATCTTATATAGTCTTCCTGTAACCTGTACAACGCAATTTTTACATCTTTATTCGCTGTCCCTAGTGCCTTATCGTCAGCAAAAATTCCTAGTTTGGTGTATTTTGAAATAAATTCTTTTAAAGAGTTGGAGCTAACTATATATATGTTTGGCCCCAGTAAGCTACCCTGCGGAGTAGGGTGGATCGAAAAAGGCGAATTTTTGAATTTCAAAACGCCTGATATGGGGATCGATGCCTTTTTATAATACTATTAACCCTAATTTTTTTCAGATTTTTTGAAGGTCATCTTGAGGTCGCGCAATGACCTTGAAGTTTTTCAAAAGCCCATATAAGGGCAAAAAATAAGAATTTTTTTTTGCTGAAAAAAGTATCGCTTCCTATCGGAAATTTTGCGGAGATTACGAATATGAAGTCCAAAATCATTTTAAGTGTTCGGTTTTTGAGCTTTACTCCTATTTTCTAAACCCTGAAATACTTTAGACTGCTTCTCCTTTTACCTTAAAAACTGTACACAAAAATAAATTTTGGACTTCATATTCGTAATCTGCGCAAAATTTCCGATAGGAAGCGATACTTTTTTCAGCAAAAAAAAATCCTTATTTTTTGCCCTTATATGGGCTTTTGAAAAACTTCAAGGTCATTGCGCGACCTCAAGATGACCTTCAAAAAATCTGAAAAAAATTAGGGTTAATAGTATTATAAAAAGGCATCGATCCCCATATCAGGCGTTTTGAAATTCAAAAATTCGCCTTTTTCGATCCACCCTACTGCGGAGCACCAGTTTCCCAGGGTATATAAAATATATACATAATTATATATAAATTATATATAATTATATATAAATTATACATGATTATATATAATTTATATATAAAATATATATAATTATATATAAATTATATATAATTTATATATAATTATATATATTTTATATATAAATTATATATAATTTATATATAAATTATATATAATTTTGTACGTCTGCGTCACATCAACCGATCATCGACGTAATGAGCAGCTTCTAAATATGAATCTAGGCTGCAAGCTACGAGTATTACCCCAAATTTTGAGTCCAATATATTATTAATAATAATAATAATAATAATAAGCGGGCATCGTAGGCTAGTATGTAGCACGCTCGACTCTCACACTCGAGACCCGTGCTCGTGCTTGATCCGATGCTCGCTTAAGACATAGGAGTGAAACCATACTTTCTAATTATTGGATTTATGGTGCTTAACCTATGCAAGAATAAAATATCTTACAGAGAGAGATTTTATGATAATCGTAAAATCTTCTTCTTCTCTGGCCGTCCTGGTGGCAGTGAATGCCAGGCCTACCCCTCACGCACTCGTTCCGAAGGGTTTGGACTAAGTTTCCCCCCTATCTATGGGGAAATAAAAATAGCGCTGTGTACTTCGTATGCACAGGTCTCGGGTATGCTCTAGAGTGCTGACGACACGGGATGGCATCCGCAAAACAGTCATCTGGCTGTTAACTTACCGCTGACCGCCAACATCTGAGTCATGTGAGCATAATCCCAGGGAAAATTACCGCCGTGACTTGCATTCAATATAAAAAATAAGCTCAAGATTAGGTTAGTTTGGGTTAGCAACATAATAAAAATGATTGCTTTCCCCCCTCCCAAAATCCATATCAACGTGTAAATTTCGTGCAAAAATCCGAAAAAAGTTCAATCCCGTTGAGTTAGTCGAGCTAAAATCATAATCATGCAAGTCCGTAAATGTTGTGTTTGCCAAAAAAGCCCACACATTTATATGGTGACCCCTGTACGAGGGAGCGAAAAAACCGAGATAATAATAATAATGAATTTCAATGTCAATTTTTTTTTTTTTTTTTTTTTTTTTATGGAATAAAATAATTTCAAAAAATTGTAATTCAAAGTCCCGAAGTTTTCGGGGTTTTGAATTTATCTTAAAGAAAATCAACCAACTAAAAAACAAATTAATGGAATTTTAGCCGGTCCCCAAATTCCTATTATTTTGTGCGGGGTTCTTTCTGTCTTTTACAATTTTGCTTAAATTTTCACTAATTATATTCTTATCTGGGTCTAGCCCGTTTCCTCCACATTTCGATTCCTCCAAATGGTTTTGGAGGAATCGAAATGTGGAGGAATAATAGAACGCCGAAAATATTACATCTAACGTTACCACATCTATATACAAAACTGAATGCGGGTTATTATCGATGCGGTTTGACTTACATCTATCTGTTAATCTTAATTGATTTTAAAAAATGTTTTAACTCACGACTAACTTCCACATAAACTGAAATACGCTTAATGCTCTCAACGGGGATAAACGCAAAAAATCTTTTCCAAAACCTGTTTTCAAGCACTTATTAAGTTCAAGACTTGTTGAAAAAAATCACGTCAAGGACGCAAGCTTGGAGTAAAATCCTTTGAATAAAAATATTATTGCGAATAATTACAGGAAATCAAAAGCAATCTTACGGAACGTTCAAGTATTCTTCTTCTTCTTTTTAGTCCTTTACTCGATTACGAGCGTGGTGATCTCTCACATACACCTGTGCGTGCGCTCACAGGCATATGGGACCTACAGTTTAACGCCGGTTCCGAACGGCTATTTTTTGAGAGATTTTACTAGGCAGTTACCGCTCGGTGGTTTGCCATTGCCTTCCGAGGGGTGGTGACCGTTGATTTTCTGACTAGCGCACTAGTTTTGACCTGAGAAAAATTCCTAGCTGTGAACTGGGATAGAAGCAAAACGCGTCGCATCTCATGATTGAGAGTCGAGCGCGCTATGAACTAGGCTACGGGCCACCACAAGTATTACGTAAGACTTTTTTTTTCGGGTTTTTGGACCCCCTCCCCCCCCCCCCCCCTGTTGTAAGATATTTCGCCATACATAGCTTATGTAGCTTATGGCGAAGATGGTTAATGCGGACCCCCCCCCCCCCCCCCCCCTGTTGTAAGATATTTCGCCATACATAGCTTATGTAGCTTATGGCGAAGATGGTTAATGCGGACCCCCCCCCCCCCCTTAAAAACCTTACGTGTACTTGAACGTTCCCTTAGCTTCAAAGCTTCAATTTGAATACCAAATGTAAATAAAAAAGCGATGAGTCATAACCAGTTTATACAACTAAACAACACCGTCTTAAGGTGCAATTCTCAAAATTTATTCGTATTATTATTATTTTTTTTTTCTAATTTCTTTTAGTAATTGCTTACGAACGAATTGTTCGATTCGTCCGAAATATTTCTAGAACATTTATCGAACCCTCTTAACCTCCATGTGAAGTTGCATTAAATTCCGTACAGTAGTTTAAAAATTATAAATATTTTTTTAAGGTTTAAACTCCGGATCGGCTTGACCCATTCGCCCAAAATTTCTTTCACCTCTCCATGCCGTCCCGAAAATCGTCCATGTAAAATATCACCGCATTCAGGCCCGTTGCTTTTAAGAAAATGACGTTCGGCCAGTTCCTAACAAATACAGCCTCCGATATTGAAACGCAGGATAATCTCGTTATAGCCAAATATTGTAACTCAGGTTTTTGAGATTTTTTTTTTTTTTTTTTTTTTTTTTTTGTAAAATGCGGAAGATATATTTCTAGATATAAACAAAATGCTTTTTTAAACAAGCCCTAAACGTAGTCAAAAGAATAAAAAAAAAATTGGCAATGTTTTTTAGACCGTACTAAAAAATCGCATTAGGAGCAAAAGCTCGTGGTATATGGCAACGTAAAAATAAATGGATAACATCAGATAACAGAACAAACTTAGAGCCGAGATAGCTCAGTGGTAGAGCAGCCGTCATGAAAACGGAAGGTCGGTGGTTCAAGTCCACTCTTCGGGTACCTCTGGTGTATTCTTTTACTGAACAGTCCCGGTTCCCTCTTTATGATCTAATATGCCGAAAAGTCCTCCAACTGAGAGAATTACACCCCTCCCTTGCGCTTAAATGCAATTTATACGGTTTGGAAAATAATTAAGAACAAACTTAGTTCAAACGATGTAGTCGCCGGTAGCAGAATCATATAACAGGTCATGCGAGGGAGGCTAAAAATTCCCTGACTGCAAGGGATTTACAAAGAAAGACTTTTACACAATAAGACTGAAACGCCGTAACTTTTCGCAAATTCAGAATGGGAAACTATGCTGTTTATTTTCGTTGTTTATTTTTTACGTGGAAAGAATTTTTATCGGGGTTAAATTTCCTAACCTAACCTAACCTAACCATGGCAGCCAGAATTAAGGTGATGGATTTCGTAATGCTGGGATTTGACGCTAAATATCACTTCGTGGTTCGTAAACCTGAATTTGAGCCTGTGACGTGGGAAGCCATCGTCCAAACATTCTCAATGGAAGTTTGGCTTTGCGTTTTATTTATGAATCTTTTGATGGCAGCAATTTTATGGGCGACTTCGAATATGACGTTTTCGGATTCGTTATTTTTCATCACCGGATTGATATGTAACCAGGGTCAGCCAAACGATCCGGAAAACGCTTCCGGGAAGGCATTTTTTGTGGCGCTTGTTTATTCGTTTCTTTTGTGGGAGACTTTCGGCTCGGCTTATTATTCGTTTTTGTCTGCAAGGAGGTTGAGTTTACCTTTTCAAAGCATCGAAGAGTTTATTCATAAGAAAAGCCACTCCCTTGTTGTTTACAACGGGACTTCCCTTTACTCGGATTTGCAGGTAAACGAAGTGTAAATGAGCACTTGCTGATTTAATTACTCTTTTATTCCATTGGTCTCTTACTCCCTTACTTACCAGTTTCTTAATTACTCACCTACTTACTTTCTAAAATATTATTGACTTAAAATTGTTTTTAGAACGGAAGCACACCCGTTCTAAAACAACTTTGGGAACAGTTTTTAAAAGACGACCCTGGCCACGCCATTACTAGAATAAACATTGCCGAAGCTTTCAAGAAAGTGTGCGACGGAAAAGCGACGATCTTGGCGCCGCCTGCAGATTATTATTTCAAAAATAGACCCTGCGATATGGTAAAAATCGAACCTGGTTATTTCGGAAGTGGTATTGCCGTTCCGTTGAGGAAAGGATTTCCTTTTTTGAAACAATTTCGAATAACGTAAGTTGAAGAAGTCGATGTGAAGAGGGAAATGAAAGAGATTTTTTTTTTTTTTTGGCAGATTGATCCGAGCTTTGGAATATGGTATTATACGTAAAATTTTAGATGAATCTCAGACTATCAGCAATGTTGTCTCGAAAAACGTCGTTCTGGAACCTTTATCGTTTCAACAGGTTACATTCATGTTTTTCTTGTACGGTATTTGCGTTATATTTAGTTTCGTCCAATTTTTTTTGGAAGTCATGTTTAAAAGGAATAGTAGGTCATGGAAATCGAAAAGGAATTGAATAAAGTTGTTGTATAAAAGGTTATAAAAAAATGTTGTATAAAAGGTTATAAAAAAATGTTGTATAAAAGTTAGAATAAGGTTGTAAAAAAAATAGTAAACATTTTCTGACGTGTGATTGGGCACTAATAGGAAGATTGTGAGACGAAGAACACATTTTATTACATTTCGGACCTTAAAACGTTTTTTATTTAAGAAAAAGAAAGGGATGTTGGTTGACAAAGGTACTGTTTACATTTTATGCGACCCGACCCTATCAGCATTAGTTAATAAATTCATATTTATAAAATGTAATTATTTATAAAATGTAAATGTATATTATGAATATTTATATTCATATTATAAATGTATTATTAATTATCCCGGGAAAAAAGGTTACAAATATGATCATAAAATGGCATGTAGAACAATGTACTTTAATGCATGATCATACTTTTTTTTCTGTGTTTTTTTCATCGAGATTCAAGGAACTCTACCATGAAAAAGCATGAACATAGAAGGACTTATTTGTGCCATTATACGATTATAATATTTAATTTTTGAAATCTAGCAGGATCATACAACTTGAAGCTTGAACAATATAAACATGCAAGGCGTTATTGAATCGATTAGGTTAACTGATTTCGCGGTTTTCGAAATCCGGTCGGATCATACAACTTCTAATATGAAGAAGCATGAGAATCCTGGACCTTATATGTATTTCTATGTGTTTAATTTATTTGATTTTTGGAATCTAACAGGATCATACAACTTGAAGCTTGAACAAGTATGAACATACAAGACGTTATTGGATCGATTAAGGTTAACTGATTTCGCGGTTTTCGAAATCCGGTCGGATCATACAACTTCTAATATGAAGAGCATGAGAATCCTGGACCTTATATTATTTCTTGTTTAATTTATTTGATTTTTGGAATCTAACAGGATCATACAACTTGAAGCTTGAACAAGTATGAACATACAAGACGTTATGGATCGATTAAGGTTAACTGATTTCGCGGTTTTCGAAATCCGGTCGGATCATACAACTTCTAATATGAAGAGCATGAGATCCTGGACCTTATATTATTTCTATGTGTGTTTAATTTATTTGATTTTTGGAATCTAACAGGATCATACAACTTCAAGCTTAAACAAGTATGAACAAAAATGAACATACGAGATATTACCGTTCCATTAAGGTTAATTGATTTCGAAGTTTTTGGAATCCGGTCGGATCATTCTACTCCTAGCATAAAGAAGCATGATTATCCAAGACCGAAGAATAGCCAAGATGGCCTTAAATGATCATGTATGGCGAATCCAATGAGACCAAGTAAAAAGGTCATAAGTCTTCGTATCTCGAAAACGGTGCGTCGGAGAGCAAATCTGATGCCATTTTGGGGGTTACTCTGGGTACCCCTAATAAGGTATGCGACCATTTAGGGGTATGTTATACATGACCCCATCAAGGTCATGTCGGGGTCACCAGGTATCTGTATGCAAAGATCTAGTTTGAGAATACAAGAAAGCGTATGATCTTGCATGCTCATGTATGATCTTCCATGATCATATTTTCTCATACATGATTTAGCACGACTATCTATCTGAGTTTGAGAATACAAGCGTATGATCTTGTATGCTCATAAAGGATTAATTATGACTTTCTAGGGCCATAATGAATATATGATCATGCATGGTTCGTATATTGGCAATTTTTCGTGTATGTTCATGTTTGCGTTCTTTTTTCCCGGGTATGTAAATTATAATTTACATTTTAATTCATCGTCGGAAACAAATCCGGAAGTTTTGATTCCTAAGAACACGAATAAACACGAGTTAACTGCAGTGAAAACACATTATTCAAGGACTAAATACGTAGAGAACAGAGTGGTCTGTTTTAATTAGCAATAAAAACAAGTTTATAATTCTCGGCTGCATACATTGTAATTTTATTGTATGTTTTTTTTTTTTTTTTTTTTTCGAAAATTTTTATGAATTGACAATAACTCTGTGTGAAAAAGTAAACACGAGTTGTTAAATTCTGAACAACCTTCCTTTTGATTTCCATTCATGAATTGTTAATGCAAGGACATTTGAATTAAGTATGAAATTAATATACCACAGTGCAATTTACATCTTAATTTAACTTTTAATTTTCCAACAAACCAAAAACTGCTTCTTAATTTAACATTGCAAGGAGTTTGCATAGGATTTTATTATATTCTCTAGTTCATTTCCGATGGGGTAGCCTGGTTTTTCCTTTCCCTAGCCTCTAATTTTACCCAAACACCCCCAGATGCGCGCGTCAATACCTTGCACTTTACATTCAATTTTTCCTTTCCCGGCACAGGTTTAAGACAATATTTCCGTAATACATTTGAAATTATTACTTTCATTTCAATCAAAGCGAATTTATACCCTATAAAAAAAAATTAATAATTAAAACAAATTAATATAAAAGGTTGAACAGAATAAAAGTTTTTTGTTTCGAATTACCTATGCAATTGCGAGGACCAGCGCTGAAAGTTAAAAAAGCATAGGGATGTCTTGTTTCGCATTTACTCGGTTCGAAATGATCCGGGTCGAAAATTTTAGGATTCGGGAAACTGTCTTCTAGGACATTGGTTAACCAAGGCGAAATGAGGACTGTGGATCCTTTGGGAATCACAAAATTCCTAACTTTTGCATCTTCACCTAAAACTCTAAATAGAAATGGTACAGACGGATAAAGCCTCATCGTTTCCTTAATGCATTGTTCCAAATAAATCATTTTCCGGACATCGGAAGCTGTTGGACTTCGTGTTGAATCCCCGAAAATTAATTCGAGTTCTTCAACAATTTTTTCCTTTAAAAAAGAAGTATTGTTATTGGTTAGCTGTGTCGATTTTACATTAAGATTAAGAAGAAAAAAATATTACTTGAACTTTCGCATTGTTCGCTATCTGATGAAGGCAAAATGCTGTTGTGGTTCCCACACTATCTTGACCCTTTAAAAAACAAAGTAAGATTAACCGTCACTTTTTCCTGAGTTTTTTATATCGATGGTCTGCTTACAGCTAATATGAATGTACCAGCTTCCTTGATGCAGTCTTCTTCCGTAAATGTTTCATTTTGTATATCAAGAAGAAAGTCCAAAAAGCACTTGTTTTGAAGTAATCCTTTTTGCCTCATTTCTCTTCTGCCCTGGATAATCTGTAAAGTTTTTAAAAAGCCCATTTAAAAAAATATTTATTTGAGATCATTTATACTATTTTTGTATGACGTTTGAAATTTTTTATATATTGCAAAGCGAACCAGCAAAGGCATCCCTTTTTTTGAAAAAATAGATTACGGATTAGAAATTTATTTCCTACCTTTTTAGTAAAGCTTTGTCTTGAATTTGCAAGATCGTTCTCCGTTTGGGCTCGATTAGTTTTACTATAAATAAAATTTAATCCTAGCCAAGGCTTAAGAAAACTCGGTAAATTTATTGAACTTCTGAAAAAAATCAAGTTGTAATATAATGAACAGGCATGAATCCCTTGCCAGTTTTTTTCAGCTTAGAGAGTTAGGGCAAGCAATAGTACATGGGTAACAGTCTCCACTTTGGAAGGTCCGCTATCGACCAAGACGATATCTTGGATTCTTATGCCACGGCATAAGATACTTGTCATGAGATCTATGAAGTCATATCGTGCCCTAAACGGTTCGGAACAGGTAGACACCTGTTCCGAACCGTTTAGGGCACGATAATATATTAGGTTTCTCTCAGCCCCCTCCTGTAAGAGCTGATGATGCTGGCAGTGGTGGTTAAGTTTTAAGGTTTATGTATTAAGGTTAGTGGAATAAATGTCTAGCGCCATCCCCATTCCGTTTAAAACAGAAAACGGGGTTACGCCAATTTTACTTACTCCTTATAAGGCATAGAGTCGACATCATCAAACGCTGTGTTAGGATCCAGATCCAAGCCGAGTATTGATTCTAAAGTGTTATGCAACATAAAATAAAATATTTATGTAAAGTTTGACTGAGGAAAATGATTTACGAAATAAAAAAATTAAATGCGACAGACATAAAACTTGTAAGCTTAATTACAGCAATTCAATAGTCATTCTGTTACCTACTGTTAAATAAACCACCACTAAATTGCAATAGACTGTTTTATTAACGAATGATGTAATATTTAAATTTGAAGCTTTCTCTAAATTTTCCTCAAATGCTTTATTTAAAAGTTGCGATCCTTTATTAAAAACTGGAATATATTCCTCAATATTTTTGACGTGGAAATGAGGGTGAATTTTCTGCCGATGACTCCTCCATATTGACGCTATTTTTATGACAGAAAGAGTAAAGTTTAATAACTTGAAAATGCATTAGTCAATTGACCATGCTAATTAATTATTACTATTATGTATTTTAATGTTTTTCTTTTCTTTTCCATTTTCAGCTAAGGTTTTTCCTTGATTTAAGGTTGCTTGGTTAACATACAAATTCGTCGATCTGTTTTCCCGTACGAAAAAGAGTCGCCGATAATGGAAAAAAAAACCGATAATTAACTGCGGATAACTAAACTGAGTTAATCGCTCAATACATATAGTAAAATCGGACACTTATTTAACTACCGGAAAACTTTCGTTTTTAATAGTTTTTTAAAAAAACGCGGCAAAAACAGGGAATCAGTTACCGTAGAATGGGGTGAAGTTGAAGGTGGGGTGAAGTTGAAAGGAAATTCCAAAAAAGAATTTAAGGTTTATTTTAGGCACTGATACGGCATTAATACGTGAAAAGTAATTGTACTATTTGTCGGAATAATTTCATCGGTACTAATTATTTCAATAGTGCAATGTTCTTAATGTCAGTCTTATTTTTTATTTAATCCTGCTTATATACATACCTTCACTGGTCAAAAGTCCATCACCCAATAAATTTCTAAAAAAAGAATAAAAAAAGGGCTTTTGCACATGTTTTGAACTCCTCAGAATTTTCTGAAATAAAACATACATTTTTTTATCTGTGCTGTCTCGTCGTCTAATTATGAAATACATTTTTTAAATATGAAATGACTTTGACGTAACAAAAAAAATACGTATCTTTGAAGAGCCATTTTATCTTATGTAGTAGTGTTATTGTTAAAGAACGTTAAAATTAAAAATACAAAGCTAAAAGTGAATTACCTCAACATCATCAGGATCTATAATTAGAACCACTGGAAAAATGAAATTCCAAAGTCCTATAATAGGCCCATAGATTTTCCGAAATGTGGGGAGTTCTTCTGTGAACCCTAAAAGCGAATTAACATAAGCCTCCTGCATACCTACATAAGTGAAGTCTTTATATAAAATCATTTCGTGATTTGCTACTTTGTAATATCAGTTACATGCAGCTGTTAGAATTCATTGCCTCCTCAAAACTAGTTAAATTCACATCTATGATTTTTATGTTTTTTTTATGCCTAATTTGTTCAAATCTCCAGGTACGCTAAAGGTATTTAATACATTACGTTTATCCAAAATATGTCCAACATGCCCAAGAATTAGGTGACCAGGCGGTCCTGGTAATCGCAGCATCAGCCATATTATTCTCAACTGCTGTCTCAATAGACGAGCGACAAAATAAATTGTTATTGTGATGACAAGCATCCACTTAACAGGGACTAAACAGTTCAATAACTGTTTAATCTGAAAAGAAAAAAAGAAAAAGTTTGCATGCTTACGCAGCTCGTCCGTTGCAACTGTCACTGATTTTGCTGAGTTTTTTATAAACATACCATTCTGTCTCTAATTTTTATTTGCTCTCGTCGGTAAGTCCCAAAACTGAAACTATTTTTTTCGCTTCAAATTGAAGCATCTATAAAATTTGCAAATCCAAAAAACGAGGCAGAAGTTCTGTCTATAAAATACTATGATATCCTTACCACTATATTTTTAAATAAATCCGACAAATTCGTCCACATGTTTTAGAAAAAAAAAAAAAAAAAAAAAAAAAAAAAAAATACTTATTCTCTTTTTGAGAACTTTAAAACAAAATTCCGATCTGATACGTAAACCTTCTTTGCAAAGTAATTTTAGTTGTTAACTTCCTCGAATTTTGCTTGTAGTAGTCCTTCAGAACGATATCTACAAACTGCTTGTTAAGTGGGAAAAACTTTATGTAAACTAAATTCAGGATTTTTGCTTATTGTTTAATTGAATCGAAACAATCTTCCCAGAGTTTTCATGGTCATTTCAACTTTTGTTTAAAACTAGTTCCAGGATTACCAGGATGACAAAGAAAAAAAATTTTCTTTTTCTTTTAATATTTTAAATCTTATCTTATATATATATATTAAAACGCTAAGAAAAAGAAGCGATGTCCAACAAGTGCGGAGCCCCTATCCAACCGATTTTGATGAAATTTTCAGGAAAGATAGGTATATAGGTGTAGATTTGCAGGCTCTTTTCGATTTTTCGATATCTTTTTCCGTTTTCCGGTGAGAGCGGAAAAACTAATTTTCCCATGTTAAATTCCCTATACCTGATTTTTCGAACCTATGTCCAACACGTACGGAGCCCCTACCCGACCGATTTTGATGAAATTTTCAGGATCGATAGGTATATAAGTGTAGATTTGCAGGCTCTTTTCGATTTTTCGATATCTTTTTCCGTTTTCCGGTGAGAACGGAAAAACGAATTTTCCCATGTTAAATTCCCTATTCCGCGACAGTTGTAACATTTTACCCATCTGTCTGACGGGGGAGCTCTTCACTTCGGCGGACCAACCCTACTTTTTTTTTTTACTTAAATTTACTTTCGTCGTTGTTAATAAAAATGTTATCTGTTTTACGAACCGAATGATGGGAAATATAATTTTTTGGTTGTTATAAAATTTATTTTTCGGACTTTGAGTTCCCCCTTTTAGCTATCCGGCATTTACTAATGTCACAAATTTTTAACGCCTTTTGCGTTTTTCGGTGAGAGCGAAGAAACAAATTTCCCCATGTTAAATTCCCTATACCTGATTTTTCGAACCTTTTTCCAGTACGTACAGAGCCCCTATCCAACTGATTTTGATGAATTTTTCAGGAACAATGGAGGTCGAAACTCCCATTTTAAAAACAAAACTTTACTTTGCGACAGTTGTAACCCCGCCTGTTTGACGGGGGAGCACTAGTATTTTTTTAAGCCTCTATAGGTATTCATTTCTGAACCTAGCCCTTCCTCAGATCTTGCCACCTGTTGTCTTTGGCAACAATTTAGATAATCTACCAGAAACTTTTCTTGATTTCATGATAATGAGAAGCAATGATAACTTTTTTTAAAAATAAATGTTTGAGAAAAATTAATGTTTAAAGAACAAATTATACAGCTTATTGGATAGCATTCTTAATATACAATCTTATTTTACAAGGTAACCTGAACATTTTAACTGAGTTATCCTAACCTTAATATCAGCACATCCATTTGCTACGAATTCTTGGTCCGTGCGACCAATAATTTTAGTTCGGCTGCAAAGTAGCAAGCTGTCCTCCAATTAAATAACTGGTTGAGTCAACTATAAGACCCGTAAGACCCCGGAAAAGCTTCATTGGACAGCGTTTCCAATGGGCTTTCATATAATGAATACACAATAGGTAGGCCCTTAGGGCCTTTTTTGACGTCAGATGATGAGGTGGGATTTTGAAACCTCCCATATTTGGAGGATATTAGGAAAAGTTATCCATATCCGGCATATTTGGTTTTGTAAGTTATTTATCGACTAGAGTTTAAATTTTTTTACGGTAGCTGTAGATGTTCTTCTATGAAGTCCTTATGTGATGACAACTTCGTAAATAAAACATATTCTTTCCCTTTACATGATTTGCTACCTAAACTAACGACTCTCCGTAAGTAATAAGCATCAGTTTTCGTATCTTCAAAGACCAGACCTCCTCCTGCGTCATCCCAGGTGTTCTAAAAAAATGTGATCAGTCTGATATTAACTTTATGTAGCACTAACATCAAACCAATGTCAGATCGTTGACTTATATTAAACATATATCGGTCAAATATTCACTTAATATAATAATGACAGTTATAGATGTTTTAACTTGCAAAAAAAAAATTTAGATTTCACAAAATAGAATAATAACGGTCTGAAGTGAGCCTAATATTGCGGTAACATCACTAAGTTTTGTGAAGTTTCTTTGAAAATTTTTTTTAGAAGTTATACTTTACGTTTTTTGGAATTTTCGCACCTTATACCTGAAATGGGGACAAGAATGTAGGCAAAATCGTAATCTACGATTCAAGAGCTTTGGCTGTTCTGCCCTTCGTTTTTTGAAATTTTTTGGTCTTCCGCTTGAAAAAGTGATAAGAATAAAACAGTCAAAAAAATTCTAAGTCCATCGTTTGTCGGCTTAAATAATCAAATTATCAAATTATCAACCATTTTTGTAACTTAAGGAGTGGTGAAGATGGTAAGGCGAAGGAGTTGTGACGATAGAAATCTAAACGGAGTGGGTTCTAGTCTCAGTGGCGACTTTTTTTTTTTAATTTTCAAAAAACTAATGTCACTCTAATATCATTATGATATAAACCTTTTTACAGTGCGAATTCTTTATTTTAAATCATTGTGATGTCTGTTCAATAACATTGTATTATACAATTTATATCATATTAATATTGTCATGATAACACTTAAATCTTAGGCTGATATTTAATTTGAAAAGAACACCTGGGATATCTACATATCGTTTTTTCTGAAAGAAAAAATAGAATCTTTAAAATCTTGTCCTTTTGTTTCATTCCCAAAAGATACGAACTAACCTGAACTCTTATCGCCTGCACATATTTTATCAGGTCTTACAAACGGGAGCAAGGAAGAGCTGATAGTATTTTTGCATTCGTCTGCCGGTACAAACGGCATGTCCATTATGTGAAACGTCTGGCCTGAAGCTTTCGGTGGCTTTACTCCCCAAGTCGGAACTTTTCCGATTGTTCCTTTCTTCAGCTGATCGCGTTCAAAGTTGCCTTTTTCGAAATCGATGCAAACGGGTCGAACCGCTGTAGTGAATTCGACGGGAGTCTTCAAAACTATTACAGCAATATCACCAGCATAAAATGACCTACTCCCTAGGTACCAAGGAGAGATTTCGATTTTTTCTACCTGTAAGAGTATAAAAAAGTATTTTTACTAATTTTTTTTTTTTTTTTTTTTTTTTTTTTTTCTTTTCTTTCTCACTTAAAAATTTGTAAATTGATGTAAGAAAGGATCAATCAATAAATTAAATTAAATTAAATTAATAAAGCACGTAGCAAAAGACACAGCTTGAAATTAAGTCTCGGAACTTACGTCCATAATTTGAGCTAAATTCTCTCTCAGAAGCGGATTTAAGGTCCTATAATATTTTCCAAGTCCTATCTTGAAAATTGAGGGATCGGTTACATTAGTTTGAAGGCTTTCCATTGCCAAAGACACGCAAATTGCGCCCGTAATGACAATTTTATCAGAGATCAAAGTTCTTTCACAAATCCGTTTGAAGTCACCGTCTTCTTCCTTGTAGACGCCAGCATGCCACGGAAATTCCCCGTATCTTACTTCGGCGGAAATTTTTGGTTGCTCTGATTCCAGAACAGGTTTGCCACATTCTGCAAAATGAAACGGTTAATTATTTGAGGAACGGTGATCACTCATGCAAGAGTGCAATTCAAATCTTATGCCAGATATAAGGTCAAAAGGGCTCAGTCTTCTGTCAGTTTGACCCCCCCCCCCCCCCCCGGTAAAATTTTTTTTCCAATAGATTTAAAAATAAAAGGGACTATATGGAACAATGCTCCCCAAAACCTTTTTGGTTGAATTCCGATGAGCTTTTTACTAGAGACCCTAAAAACAGACTGGTGAATTCACCGATAAATCTGATTGGT
The DNA here is from genome assembly GCA_037577465.1 of Liposcelis bostrychophila. Classification (NCBI taxonomy): domain Eukaryota; kingdom Metazoa; phylum Arthropoda; class Insecta; order Psocodea; family Liposcelididae; genus Liposcelis; species Liposcelis bostrychophila. The sequence goes on along the minus strand of CM075209.1, from coordinate 23,311,993 downwards.
TCGCTTTTTAGAAGCCAATATGGACGGCCATATTGGAATAATGAAAGTTTGAAGATTTCTCAGTTTTACCAATACATGAAATTTCGATTTTTATTCAATTTTCTTTTGTTTGGGAAAAGCCTTCCGGAAATTCCTAAATCCAGACGGCTTTAGTTGGAAAATGACGATTTTTCTTCCGCTCAAGCTACTGCATTGTAAGCTGCCGTATTGAGTAATATGGTGTCAATTTAAATTCGCCGGTCTCTTTTTATATAGGGTCTCTTAATTTTTTATAACATAACAAGGTCAATAAGGTGCAGACATAAGCAAGTGATGTGTGCTGGACTAATTGTTCACTGAAAACATGTTTACAATTAACACAAGCAAAAGTAAAAACTAAAGTTTATTAATGCATACCTGTTTAACGTCATGACATGTATATTATATAGAGTGTTAAGTAGTGTAATTCATTTGATGGTGGAAATGGGGATTGGTCTATTTAGTTAAAGATGGTTCATCAATTTTTCCAGATAAATTTTAAAAAAAATTGAAAGAAAATTTTGTTTTTCTTTCTTTCTTTCTTTTTGGACTTTCAAATTTTGAAGTTTCAAAAAACCTAAAAATCTTCTTAGATCGAAAAATTAAGTCTTCTGCAAACATCCTCATGTTTGCAAAGGACTTAATAAAATTCGACTAAGCTAAAAATTGTCATTGATACTGTTGAATTATTGACAAGACACGCTCACGTAAATGTGACGTAGTTATATCCACTTGAAAGCTTTTTACACCCGAATTAATTTGACACTTATTTTGAGCCCAAAAGTCTACGCACACATATCGATGGATTGTAAGAATATAAATTGTGAGATAAAGTTGTTCAGTGAATAAGTAAGTGAAACGGTTAAAAGAACCGTTTCTTTCTTTTTTATTTACTTTACGCGGGAGATTTAGTAGTACCTTGTTGCTCCGCGCAAGCGCTCGAAGCGCGATGCCAACTTGAGAAAAGAAAAAAGTCGTCCATTACTTTTTCGCCGTGAAGATCGTTTTTCGATCTTATATTTTTTTTTCTTATCATGTTAAAGGTGTTCGTTTTTATTAAATATAAAAACACTCCGTTTAGAAAAGTAATGGGGTGCTAAGTTTTTTTTTATATTCCCCCTCAAAAAGATGAGAGCGGGACGACGGCGATCATTTTTCCTTTAAGCATGGAGCATTTTCTTAAAACCCGCGCAGTTTATATTTTATCAAGTGTTTGTTTATTGTTATCCAAAAGAATCAGAGAGGATTCTGATTCCTTTTTTTTGTATTTGCTTCCAAGGTTTTGGTCTTGGTTCTATTCAATAAAATGTTTTCCTGGATTTTTATTTTTATTATGCTGATCCCATCCTGTAGAATCAAGTAAGGGAAGAGGCCATATTTAAAATGCCGATAAAAAGGAGGCCACATCAAAAACCACCCTTACATAAGGTGTACCCGTCAGCAGAGACAATGAATACAAAATTAATTTTTTACATTTTGGCTCTCTTGGCCTATCAGGTATTTATTATTACTTCATTTAGTTGTTACTTTTAACACTCGATCATAATATCAGCCAATATGTTAAGACTTTTGCAGAGGAAGCATTGGAAAAAAATGAGATCGGTGAACCGATCAAAGTGCTTTATCGACTATTTAAATAATTCTCAAAAATATGGTTAGTTTTTGGATCAAAGGTATAGACCTTTATTAAAGCCGAGTATGGGCATAAAGAATTCAAATTTCGGAAAAATGATTTCAGATTCGGAATCCTCTACCCCGAAAATATTTTCAAAAATACGGTTAGATTTTCGATCAGACGCCCACCAAAGCCTCAGTACGGGCATACGGAATCCAAATTTCTGAAAAATTTTTTCAGATTTGGAATCCTCTACCCCGAAAATATTCTCAAAAATACGGTTAGTTTTTCGTTAGCTCCCACGAGGAACCCGCCAATCAGCATCCAAATCGCTTTGTTGACGTAATCGATGACGTCATATCGTGACGTTTCAAAAGTTGGAGATATCGGTTTTTAGGCCTATACCCATACTTTTCTGCTCACCGTTTCTGAACCACTCAAAAGAATTTAACCAAATTTCAATGGTAGCGTATCTTGATGAATGTCTACTGCAGTACGAAAATCGGACTCAATCGGGAGCTGCGTTCGCGATTTATAGTCAAAAAAGATCTTGAAATTGTTGAAAATTCAACATTTTCACTCACTGCTTCCGAATCGCTGAACCGATTTGGCTCAAAAACTAATCAGCACCTACATTTCATTAGAAGTTTCTACCCACCAAAAATCCACCAGAGGGAATGGAAACGGAAATAAAGGAAATGGAGCGCAAGGTTCAGAGATTTATAATGGACGTGACACACAATTAAGTGGCACAAAATGAGCTAGGTTTCATTCCAAATGGACAAAGCGGTAGGCCTGGAAGCAACGGCGGTCAAAATGGAGGCGCAATTGGACAAAATGGCAGACCCGGTTTCAACGGCGGTCAAAACGAAGGCGCCAACGGACAAAATGGCGGTAGACCGGGTAGTAACGTCAACGGAAGACCAGAGAGCGGATATGTCAATACTAATGTTGATTGTTGGTTATGGATGAAATACTGGCCTTGGTGCTAGTGGAAACGTAGTTGACCCAACGGAGAATCTGTTTTATTGAGTGGAGTGGATTAGATTAAATTCCAAGGAACATAAACAAAACAGCAATAGCAGAATGTTCGGCTAGAAAAAGTTGGATATTTTGGAGCGGAATATCTAAAATGAACTCCTTGATATTAACTTATAATAAATAATGCAAAAATAAATGGATCTTTTTGTTAATCATTATCACCGCATATTAAAGCTGTGCTCTCCCTTGTAAGTATTATAAAATCTGAATAACAGCAATGCTGATGCAAAAGCTTCATAACGTTTTAGTATTTTCAAAACCTGATCAATTTATTTGTACGCCTAAAATTAAATAAAATTGTTGATGCTTCGAAGCAGTTTGAAACCTGATAACTTTTATGCATTAGTGTTGCAGTTTTGTTGATTTTAAAATACGCACAAGCGAAAACACAGCTTTATTGTTACCATAAATATTGGAACCTAAAGTAACGAAAGAAAAAACATCTTACACACACATACGCTCGCGCACCGCCAAAGCAGCCTTTTACAGGACCTTGAGCCTATGTATTCATTGAAGCCTATTCTTAATATCGCGAATATGATTACCTTGTAAAAACAAGTTTGCTTTTAGTTTTCTTGAGTGGTTGCATAATGCTCATATGCCTGAAATACAAGTAACATCGAAGAAATAGATAGATATCTTTATGAGAACCCTTAGGCCGTGTTTACATACACGCGAAAATTAAGTTCGCAAACAACAGACGATTTTACTTCGAAACCCGTTACATTGTTCGGAGGTTTCCGAAGATATTCCCAAACTTTTTTTTTTTGCATTTTTAAAGGGTTTTCGGCCAGCATTGTTGAGTTGGACAATTTTTAATATCCCTTATACTTTTTTCGTATATATGAACATTTATTTTTGATTCCATTGTATTTTCTATATAGTTTTCCCGACTATTAGGAACAACGAATACTGATTTTTGTTTTGTATGTGTTTCGCCGATTAAAGAGCACACCGTTAATTCGATCATTCAACCCACAAATGAGGGACTTGGAATTTTTTCGACTGTTTATTCTTATCACTTTTTCATGTGGAAGAAGAAAAAATTTTAAAAAACGAAGGCAGAACAACCAAAGCTCTTGAATCGTAGATTACGATTTTGCCAATATTCTTGTCCCCATTTCAGGTACAAGGTGCGAAAATTTCAAAAAGCGTAAAGTATAACTTATAAAAAAAAAAATCTGCTAACAATTACTAAAAAAATAAAAAAATTAAGTTGACTCACTCGAAAACTAAGGTACGAGTGTTCATAGCTGTTTTTGTTTCACTCTTAGAAAACCGAAATTTTATTTAGAACAAAAGCGCTTTTAAACTATGTTTAAAATCATGAAGTACCAATTTTTGCAGCATTTAAAGATTTACCCAAGTATTAGAAGTCAAACTTACCTTAAAAAAAATAAATCAATTAATTAATGCTTGGAAAAAAAGAGGGAAAAATAGTAAATTAAATTTACTCATTTGGAAAAATAAGGAATTATTTTTATTTTGTTATAGAAACCTTAAATGTTATTGAGAGATAATTATCAATGCAACCTTAGGCAAAAAAAAAAAAAAAAAAAAAAAAAAAAAAATGCGAAAAAAATATAAAAGATTCTCACACAAGAACTTTCGAAAAGTGAGTCACATGAAAAGTAAGTTTCAATAAAAAGTTATTGAGAGATAATTATCAATGCCACCTTAGGCAAAAAACAAGCCAAAAACGAATTTGTTATAACTTCAACTTATGACGGAGTTACGAATACTATACGTAGGAAGAAAAATGAACACATCCTATGGCGCCCAAAACGAAGGAGTGTCTAAATTCTAAAGTTAAAATCCATGTATGCTAAAAATCCCACAGAATATTTTTCTGTTCACGGAGACCTGGAAAAATTCCTATAAAATCTAAAAAAAAAAAAAAAAAAAAAAAAAAAAAAAAAAAAAAAAATTGCACATTCCATAACTTTTCCTACTTTTAGGGCATACCCCGTTCTGAAAAGTGAAGAAAACCTGAAATTGAACACAAGAATTAATTTTTTTTATTAATTTTTTTTTGTAAACTTTCCAATCCCTAAAAACGCTAATCAAATAAAAAAATATTTAAATAATCGGCGCTTTAAAAACCGGTAACAAATAAATAAATTCATGTAATTATTCAGTCAAAAGGGAAGCGTGGTGGGGCTGGCATGAGAAGTTGGGGGTGGCTGATTGAAAAAATTGAAATGAGGTAGCTGCAGGTGTGGAGGTTGTAACTGCGTCGCGGATTCTTCCATTTTTTTTTGTAACACGGAGATTGCTGGATACGGATTGCGTTCGGGTTCAAAGTAAATGCGCTGTCATTATTTCCGGAGGCTTGGGTAACTGAAGGCATTGAGGTTGAGGTGAAACTGCGCCGGCAACGGAGATTGCGGGATACGGGTTGCGTTTGGGTTCGAAGAAAATTCCGCGTCATTCCGTCCGAGGCTGTAGGTAGCTGGAGGCATTGAGATTGAGGTTGAAATTGCGCCGGCAAAGGAGATTGCGTGATACGGGGGGTTGCGTTTGGGCTCGAAGAAAATTCCGCGTCATTACTTCCGGAGGCTTTGGGTAACTGAAGGCATTGAGATTGAGGTTGAGACTGCGGGATAAGAGGACTTCCGGCGACTGTGGGACGAACTGCGGAGATTGAAGATTTCGGTGTTGATTCTTCCCGGGATGGTGGTAGAGGAGATTTAGGAGAAAAATTCATCGGGGATTCCAAGGGAGACGGGCAACGATTTAATCGTGAAAATCTGTAAGGAGAAGCTTGGGGGGATTCTGAAAGAAAAAAACAATTATAAAATTATATTCAAATATCGTGATACCGTATTTTTTTTTTTACTCTTTTCTTCAGGCTCATTAGCCTTTGTTATTATCTGCATGAGCTCCATGCGAACTTTTAATTTCTTGTCCGCGGGAATGGTTTTCATGTACGGGAGAACAGATTTAAAAAAAAACCAGTCCTCGTCGGCCGGCGTCTTATTTACTTGATCTGAAAAAAAAAAAAAGGAAAAAAAAGGAATTAAATTAAGTTAAATTTATTGTTTTTAATGTCTAAATGTAAATGACATTGAATTCCGGGAATAATGTTTGGATCGTTCGTACGTACCACATCTTTTCGACTTTTTTTCTTCATTCTGGTTATCTAATTTTTTTTCCATCAGCTTAATCCTTTTAGCTTCAAGGTCGAGCCATTTCTCTTTTTGATTTTTTTTTTTCTTGGAGCAGCAGCTTCTTTTTTTTCTTTCTCTTTCTTCATATTGTCATTCTTGTTTTCTTCTTCTTCAGATCCAGAGCCTGAAAAAAGAGAAAAAAAATTAATGAAAAAGGCTACACCTCAAAACAGAGAATTACACATTTACTTTCGACTACTTCGGTTTCACTCTCTACGCCGTCAACATTCCCTTCATCTGTTTCGATATTCCCCGAGCCTTTGCGGGGTTTAATGAAGTCCTCTACGAACAACATAGCTTCATAAAAGGGGAATTTTCTTCCTCTAGTTATACTTGTTAATCCGCTCCCCGACGCAGCTTTTCCTATCTTATTGCGCTCATTGCGAAACGATGATCGGAGACTCTCCCAAGCGGCTTTAGCCTCTGGAACTGAAAAAAATTAATTTTACATTTTAACACATTTTAAAATATGAAAATAAATCAGGCGCGGTAACATCCGGTCTTTCAAAGTGAAATGGATAATCACAACATCTAACATACCTGAGCATCCACTTTTTTTAGACACTGTGGTCCAGGCTTTTTTTTTTTAAAACTTTATCGCGATAATTTTCATCGCTATGTTATTACACAACTGGAATTTTTGTACTTCACTAATTAACAGTTCTTTGTCGGTATTATCCATTTTCAATCATTTAATTATCTATGTTCTTAACTTTTTATTTCATTTATTCGCTTTTTCGGCAAAAGAAAACAAACTTCAATTATTTATTTGCAGCCATGTTTCCGCGAAAATTGGAAAATGGAATTACTTTTTGTTCTTAGGTATTCTACTTTTCCTCCCCTTCCTTATGTAACCGTTGGTAGGTCAGGAAGAGGGGGAGAGGGTGGAAAGAAGAAAAAAAAATAAAATAAGCAAAAATATATTTTAAAAAAAATAACAGGGCTAACTCATGGACTCACAAGGAAAACAGGGGTGGGTTGTTACCCGATCTTAGTAAATAAATAAAGAACCACAGAACTAACTAACTTTCTTACTTAAATTCTGCCGAAGCCCCGCTTCGGTTTTTCTAGAGGTCGGTGTACACGAAAAAAAAAAACTAACTAGCTATACGTTAAAGAAAAGAAAAAAATATACAAAAAAAAAAAAACAGCGACGTCATCCTTGCGCAGCAATAACAATAATTATAAAAAAATACTCTAAAAGTCCCCTATTAGAATAAATAACGAGATAACGATAAGGATTTTGGCTGCATTTAAAAAAAGAAAGGGGGGGCAAAAAGGTTAAGGACAAAGAAATAAAATAAAATAAATACCTAACAATTAGGGGGGGAGCCTATAGGGCCGGCGAACCGTCACCCTTTTCGGAAAAAATTACAAAATAAACGCGGAGGTGAGAAGGGAAAAAAAAGAAAAAAAAATAACAATAACAATAATCTAAAAACCCTTAGCGTAGCTCGCCAGCATTTAACCTTAATTTTTTTAAAAAAGGAAAAAATCTCCTTAAATCTTCTCAGATTTCATAGGTGCTCCCGCGGCGGAATGGCAAAACCAAAGCATGAACCATTCTGGACTAAAATCTCGACAGCTATTCTCAGGATCAATGCGACGAAGTCTGCGACTGGCCAGGGTCCTGCACCACAGCAACCATCATCCTTCAGCGCTGTTTTAATTTAATTCAAAATAACGATTAGAACATGTTTACACAAGGAAGGAAAAATAAACCTACTTCGTCTTATTTTCCGAAGGGGTATTCTGATTAAGCATAAGGGATTTCCACGCAACCCTGACGGTTCAGTTTATTTTCCCATGTATAATTTCCAACAGAAATGTTTAAAAAAAAATCTTGACCCGAAAAAAAATTTAACGTGACCAGACAACATGGCCGACATCACGAGCAACATGGCGCCGGTTCCGGTCCTAGCGTATAAAACACGCCCAAAAAATAAAACGATTTTCCATTTAAAATACTAAATACACTTACAGAATTTCCGCAGTTACACTAAATTATTTAATCCGAGAGTTGCAGCAAAACTACGCCACCATGAATGAGAACTCAACCTAATGGATCATATCGGACCTCATGGCAATCTGATCTTCACCAAACCTAATAAAATCGAATAAAACAATTTTTCTCAACTTAACGATTTACAAATTTGCCTTTCGTTCTCCTCCTAGAGAGTCAACATAGCAATTAAAATAGAAAAAAAAGAACGAAACGGCCACGTGGGTGTGCGGACAATCACTTCCGGTGGTTAAGCAAAAACAAAAAAAAAATCTTTGGCCGTAAATCTAGATCACCAACACTCAAAATTTAATCAAAACAAGAACAATTCCAAAATTTAATGGCAATTTACCTTTTATATCCCTTTTTAAATCGACATAAAAGAATATGGAAAAAAAAATTTCTCTTTTTTTTTTTTTTTTTTTTTTTTTTGTACGACGCAGCACAGTCACGTCCTTCCAAGTGAACGGCCGTCGTATAACAAGGTGCACAACGATACGTGACGTCACTTAAAATCAAAACAAACCTTACTCATTTACTGTTTTCCGAATCCCGTTATGTTTTGCTTATCAATAAAGAAATTTCATTTTTGAATTAACGTAAGCTAAGAATAGTAAATCCGAAAGAAGGAAGGAAATAATTCTTTTTAAGAAAATGAAGGAGAAAGAAAAAGAGAATTTGAAAAAAAAAAAATTCGTCCTGACGGTTACGATGGTCGTCACCGTCACACTTAGTGTTTAACCCTGAATTTTCGGACCAGCAAAATAAAGATAGGTGCAATCTAGGTGCAATCTTCGTCTTCAGAATGTTCAGAATGTTCAGAATCAATTCAATATAATAATAATAATAATAAACAGTGCGGACATGGTTATATCGGCTCTGTATAATTTATCGGATATGAATGGGTTTTTTAAGGCGTAATGAAGTGAAAGTGGTACCAGAGAAAAGCTTGTGATGCCAGGGAAAAAATAAAGAAAGAATTAAATAAAACGGACCTGGAATAACGGGAGTATAAGCGAAATAAAAATTTTGAAACCGGTGAGAGTCAAGGAAAAAAAAAGTCGAGTGGACTTTGACCCTGAGCTGATGAAGGAGTTAAGAGTTAAAGACAATTAAAACGCAACGCGGCGATTTTCTAGGAAGGTGTTTTGTTACAAACTGCAATACAATTATAAGGAAGGAAAAAAAAAAAAAATGGTTAGCAATCCGAAAGACTTCCCAGAACCCTTGACACCCACTGAATTAGGAATTATGGGTGACAAATTAGACTCAGCTATGCGCACGATCATGCAAACTGTTGTGAAGAAAGTACCAGCGAAACACAATAATCTACCAGAAATCCTATCAGAGCCCACTAATGAAATTTACAGTATAATTAAAAAGCTGCAACAACATAAACTTGTAAAACCAAAAAAGAACAAGAAAACGCAAACGGAATGTGAACAATGGGATGAAAAAACCTCACACAGCTGCTGCAATGTAATGCCCTTGATTGCCTCCTTGCAAGAAGCGATAAAAAATCTTACGAAAGAAATGAGAAACTTAACAATCGGAAAGAACCAAGAACCGCAAGATAAGACCACTGAAGTACAAACTGCAGAAAGAAAATTAAAAATGATACGAAGTGAACAGAACTCAGAAACCGGAAGAAATGTAAGGCGTAGAGACATGGAAAAACCACAAAGGGATGTTGGTGGACCAACTTACAACCCCCAACGGGCATGTCCTTTAGAACTTATCAAAATAGAACAAGGAGAAGAAAGATCGGAAACAACACCAAAAAACCAGACTTCAGAGACCAAAGGAAATGCGAGACTTAAAATCGGCGAAAAATCGCAGAAAGAAAAAATCGGTGGACCTAAAGAGGCAAACAAAACAACTCTACCTCTGCCAGCACTGAAAAAAAAGCAAAATGACGAAGCAGGGAGAAGATGGAAAAAACCGAAAGTGATTATTTACAACTTGCCAGCCGATCAAGATGTTAATATGCTGACAAAGGATATTTACGATCAGAATGTTAGAAATATGACACGCAAGGAATTCGATTCGGCTTTTAAATATATTGCCACACTTAAAACCAAGCATCCTAATAGAGTTCACTGGGTGTTTGAAGCAACGCCTTCAGTCAAAGATCTTCTACTTAAAATGGAGTATATTGCAATCGGTTTCCGAAACTACTCAATCCGCTATTACCTTGCTGTAACCACTAACCAGATGCCTTCGCTGTCAAAGATTCGGGCACATACAAAAATACTGCGAGAACGAAATAATATGCTCCATATGCGGGGAAGAAGGACATGACCATCGTAGCTGTCACATACCTGAAGAAGAATCCGAATGTACAAACTGCAACAGATACAGAAAACCTTCAGACCACTCAGTCCGGAGCCCAACGTGCCCGTATTACGAATGGGTACTAAAAGAAGAAGAGAATAAAATAGCTAAAACGGATAGGGAACTAAACGAACTGAATCAGAACTGAAAGAGCAGTGTTTATTATTAGTATTATTATTCTGTGTTCTTATCCTATCCCCTAACCTGTCCCCTATCCTTAATCCTATCCCAATTCCATAACCCTTTTTTTTTTTTTTTTTTTTTTTTTTTTTTCTTCGTATCAGATAGAGCTAAAGGACAAGACCAGAGGAGGGATTGGAGGACCGCTTAAATGCAAACGTCCCCCCTCTTCGACGGTTGGGGAATAGACTGGATGAAGAGATATCCATAATCAAGCGTCGATTCCCCAGTCCCAAAATAAGCTCGAGCCATAACACCTGGCTCTGGAATTGTGTGATTGCCTAGTGGTACTGGGCCCACATGACTCCCAATTTCAAACACCCCGTAAAAGGGAGAAGAAAAAATGTAAAATAATAATAATAATAACACATATCAACGTGTAAATTTCGTTCAAAAATCCGAAAAAGTTCAATCCCGTTGAGTTAGTCGAGCCAAAATCATAATCATGCAAGTCCGTAAATGTTGTGTTTGCCAAAAAGCCCACACATTTATATGGCGACCCCTGTACGAGGGAGCGAAAAAACCGAGATAATTCAATTCAATTCAATTCAATTTTATTAATACAAATAAAGTTTTACAATTTGGTTAAACCTGACCGAAGAACAATGGATCATTTCGATCCTTCTGCTCCGGTATGGATTATTATTATTAATTAACAATACAATTTAAATATAAAGATACTAAAAGTTAAAACTACTATCCTTTTGTAGCAGTAGTTCTTTCCTTAATAATAATTCAATTCAATTCAATTCAATTCAATTTTATTAATACAAATAAAGTTTTACAATTTGGTTAAACCTGACCGAAGAACAATGGATCATTTCGATCCTTCCGCTCCGGTATGGATTATCATTATTAATTAACAATACAATTTAAATATAAAGATACTAAAAGTTAAAACTACTATCCTTTTGTAGCAGTAGTTCTTTCAGTTTTTTTCTGAACATTCTATTGGACATTTCAGGGAAATTTTTTATTTTTTTGATCACAATATTTAAAAATGTGTTTATTTGAAAGGATATCGTCTTCATACCGTACTTGTTATAAGGTATTGATGGTAAATAAGAATCAAACCTTGTGTTTCTGATTTTGGTCTTTGCTTTTACATAATTGTTGTTTTTGTAATTTCTCAATATTCTCTTAAAAATAAACAATTCAGTTAGTGGTAAAATTTCTAGGTTCTGAAATAATTCTTTTTCGTCATTAACTTTATCTTTTGTAATTAATTTGATAATTCTTATTTGGAGTCTTTCCAGCATTTTTCTATTTGTTTTAGTTGTGTTTCCGTAACATTCAATTCCATACGATAATACCGAATTTACTAAGGCATAGTATATATTTTTGAGAGTTTTAAATTAACTAATTATTTAATCTATGAAAGGCGAATATCAAGATCTAAGTTTATTGCTTAAATACTCTACGTGATTATCCCAACTCATACAATTATCAAATATAAGACCTAGATATTTGTGATTGGTAACTTGTTCAATTGTTTCAGTACATTTACAGTTTAGTAAATTTTGATGAAGACAGTCGTGAGAATGGTGCAATATTTTTAGCTTATGATCAAAATAACCGGAGTTTGATATCTGAAGGCATTTAGTTTTTCTAAAATTGATAGGTAAGCCAATATCATGTGCCCACTTTTGTAAAGTTATATAATCCTTCTGGATTCTTAATCTCGCTAGCTCTAGATCCTTACAGGCTGTAACTAAAACAGTGTCATCCGCAAATAGCCAAAGTTCTGTGAATTTCGAAATTAATTCTGGAAGAGCATTAACTGTTACTAAGTAAAGCAAAGGACCTAATAAGCTTCCCTGAGGAACCCCTGTTTCCCAGTCTAAACTAATGCTTAACTCATTTCCAACTTTAACCACAATCTTTCTTTCTGTTAAATAATTAGTCAACCAATCTAGTACTTTACCCCCAATCCCAAACGTTTTTAGTCTTTCTAATATTATTTCTTTCAATAATACATCAAACGCTTTAGAGAAATCAATGAACATTACCAATATTGTTTGCTTATCTCTAAGTTTATTATAAATGAAGTCTGTGAAATCTTGCAATAACATCTCTGCACTTTTATTTTTTTGGTAAGCATATTGCTTATCACTTAACTGATTCTGAATATGGTCATTCAGTTGATTTAAAACGACTTTCTCCAACAACTTTTCACCGGAAGATAGTATTTGAAGAGGCCTATAATTAACATAATCATTAGCTTTACCTCCTTTATAGAGGGGTCGAGTTATTGAGGTTTTCATTAGATCGGGTTCAGTACTGCTCTCCAGTGATAAATTTATTAATTTAGTGATTAGCTGAATTAATTGTTCATTGTTACTTATATCAGTCATGCGAATTTCATCTATGCCTGGGCTTTTATTTATGTTAATTTCTTTTAAATATTTTTTTATAATGCCTTCATCTACCAATTTCCAATCAGTCATAAAATCAGTTAATAAATCATCTGGTAACTCCGTTTTAAAAAACTTTTCATTACACGATTGTCTTAATTTCTTAACTTCCTCAGTAAACATATTTGCAAATTTATCAGCTATTACCTTTATTTCACCCTTATTATTTTTATTTTTTGCAAAGTTTTTAAGTATCTGTTCATCAACACTACCTTTAGCCTTCCTACCCATTACTGAATTTATTTTTCCCCAAATTTTCCTAGTATCATCTTTACAATTTTTGAATTCTCTATAATTATGCTCATGTTCTTCTTTTTTGATTAATTTACAAGTACGGATTTGAAGGTTATGATATTGGTTTTTCAAATCAACATCTTCGATGCCATGAAATTTAAAGAAAGTTAAATTTTTCCGGAGCACGATTACTTCAATTCAGTAAAAATCATTATTCCTGCGGTATCCATCAACCTCAAATGCGAAAACTTTTAGTAGAAAAATTAACCATATCAGATTTACTTCATATTAGAAAAAAAAAATCAGATTTTTACAATAAACCAAAATGTCAGCCTTGCATGGAATCTTTTAATGTAATTTTTTAATATATTTTCTTTGCCAAGGAACTGCTCCCTTGCCTGCAAAATAATTTTTTAATGTGTCTCGGATCTGAAACCCTCCATTAATAGCAATTCCTACATATTCTTCGTCTTCAGAATGTTCAGAATCTTGATAAGCTGACGACCTGACGAATAATTTAATGCAATTTTTTTCGTTAAATCATTATGGGAAATTTCAAGTTATCTCTTCTTACTTGACAGGCCAGCGATTTTTTGCTTCCTCCGCTTGAACCTCTTCAACATCAATAATTATGTTGTGTAGAAGGGAAGCGCATTTTACCAGCTTCTCAAGTTTCTGTAGTTTTAAATCTATTGGTCTATAAAATATACGAAATTTCGCAGCGAGGATGCCGAATGCACACTCGACGCATCTTCGTGCCCTTGAAAGTCTTCCTAAAAAGGCATAATCAAACTCAAGAAAATCTGTCTTATGAAAAATTTTAACTGGTACCATAGGATAACAGGCTGAAATTCCGCTCGATTCTGACTGAGGCTAGTAAACAGTTTTGTAAAAATCGTTGGTAAATACTGCTACTGGGCATACCGTTAAAAATCTCCTTTAACGCATTTAGGTGGTACTTGTACGGTTTAATGAGATAAGATGTTGTTGGATACGCATCATTCGCAATAAATGTAAATGGGATTGCGGTTTCCGGGCTGTGTCTAAGGTTTTTCGGAGGTGGAATTGGTAGAGTCCCATCCTCGATGATTTTGTGTAAGCTTGATGCCTGTTTAAAAGTTTGATAGAGTATATTTTAGGGTGCGTCAATATAAAGCGGTCACTTCAGATTTTCACTCCGGAGTCAACTTTTGGTTATTTACTGTGCAGAGGGCCCCCTTATTTTTTAAATGAAAAAAAAAAAAAAAACATTAAAAACCACTTTTACGCCCTGTTTTGGGGTAAAAACTGAAATGCGAAAAAAATATTATACGTGATCTTAATTCTACATATTTTAAGTAACTTTTAATGACTATCCCGTCACCCAAATTTTTATATTTTTTAAGCCAAATGCCCCTCCACACCCCACATCGATGATTTTTTCGGGCTGACTTATTTTTTTCCCGGTAACCCTATATATTAGGGTGGATCGAAAAAGGCGAATTTTTGAATTTCAAAACGCCTGATATGGGGATCGATGCCTTTTTATAATACTATTAACCCTAATTTTTTTCAGATTTTTTGAAGGTCATCTTGAGGTCGCGCAATGACCTTGAAGTTTTTCAAAAGCCCTATAAGGGCAAAAAATAAGGATTTTTTTTTGCTGAAAAAAGTATCGCTTCCTATCGGAAATTTTGCGGAGATTACGAATATGAAGTCCAAAATCATTTTAAGTGTTCGGTTTTTGAGCTTTACTCCTATTTTCTAAACCCTGAAATACTTTAGACTGCTTCTCCCTTTACCTTAAAAACTGTACACAAAAATAAATTTTGGACTTCATATTCGTAATCTACACAAAATTTCCGATAGGAAGCGATACTTTTTTCAGCAAAAAAAAATTCTTATTTTTTGCCCTTATATGGGCTTTTGAAAAACTTCAAGGTCATTGCGCGACCTCAAGATGACCTTCAAAAAATCTGAAAAAAATTAGGGTTAATAGTATTATAAAAAGGCATCGATCCCCATATCAGGCGTTTTGAAATTCAAAAATTCGCCTTTTTCGATCCACCCTAATATACGAAAAAAGTTATAAGGGATATTAAAAATTGTCCAACTCAACAATGCTGGCCGAAAACCCTTTAAAAATGCAAAAAAAAAAGTTTGGAATATCTTCGGAAACCTTCCGAACAATGTAACCGGGTTTTCGAAGTAAAATCGTCTGTTTGTTTGCGAACTTAAATTTTCGCGTGTATGTAAACACGGCCTTAATTAGAAGAGACCTAACTGAAAAAACGGGCATGAAATTTTGGAGGCATATGAAGTAAAGGCATTAGTTTTGGAAAAAGACAGTTTTGTTTTGCAAAAGACAGTTGAATAAAAAGTGCTTTCAGAAAACAGTTAAAGATGTAAACAGACAGAAGAAAAAGTAAATGAACATGTGAACATGTCCTATGCCTCCAAAATTTCGCGCTCATATTTTTCCTGTCGGGTCTCTACTTCATTAGGATTAAGACAAAGGACTTGGTCGAGAACTAGAATATTGCCTTATTGTTGTAGCGGGTGGGAAGGAAATTCGCGGAATGCTGCTGTCATCATTCACACCAACTATAATCAGGGGCGCAATTTTATTATACCTACGAGAAGACACGGCCGTGAACATTAATCCCTGTTTTGAACTTAATAAAATTTTGCATTTAGCTTACCTGCCTAAATGGCCTACATGAACCTGGGTAACGCTGTTCCTAAAAACCTTCAAGGCTACTTCCAGACGTCTCACCTGTATGATACTAACTACTACTTCCCAGATAACAAAGTCTATCCAGTCCCGAAGACGTCTTCAGGACGTCATAATAAGGACATTGGTCCGCATTGTCCGCAGTGATCCAAAAAACGTCCTACTGGACGACCTATGGATATCCCATGGATTTGGATATCCTTTAGATATCTAATGGACATTCCACAGGATGTCCAATGAATTGGAAATGCTATCTGGCAACGAGCTGTTGGAGGCCATGGCCAGTCGTTATGAGAGGGGTGCTCAGCAACCATCTTATAGAGGTAAGGGTACCTCTCTTTAAATATATGTCGAGCAGCAACTTGATTGGTTGCTCATCATGAAGTGCGATGTGAATCAGCCTGGTTGTCAGTTTTACCAATCATTTCGGAATGGAATGTGTCGTGTACAACTTTTATGACAATTTATAATTTTTGTAATTGTTTTGAGGAAAGTGTCATACAGGAAAGTGTCCTAGAGGTAATTGTCATAACAGTAAAAATTCGAGAAATCTCATTTTCTGAATTTCTGTCATATCTGGAACAGTCATAGAGGAAACCGTCGTTATTGCGACTATGACAGAGTTTCCTTGTATGACTTTTCATGGTACCCAATAATGTACCCAGATAGCAAAGTCTATCCAGTTCCTAGGACGTCCTGAGGATAGACTTTGCTATCTGATATTCAGGAATTGGATAGGTTTTGCTACTTTGATATCCAGTAGATATCTAAATGGACAATCCCCAGGATGTCCAATGGATTGTCCAATGGATTGAAGATGCTATCTGGGTAGAGAGTATTTGCGATTTTTTTCACAATAAAAAACCGGGGGCAAAATTAGAAAGAAAAAAGTTGATGTTCGCATTGTCATAATGTCATATGAATAGAATTTGATATGTCCGTTAGCCATCTGCTATTTAATTAATTTCTTTGCAAAGATCTAAACTTAAGTATAATATATTGTATTATAATAATAATAATATATTCTAAACTTAAGTAATATATGTTCATCTTATGAAATAGTTTCAGATTAACATTTCCCCGTAGTCATGTAGGTCGGTAAAATGAAGTGAAACAACCTCTGTAAAAAAAAGCGATATAATAAAAAGAAACATTTTTTTTCCTCTAGAAAAAACATTTTTTTTCCTCTAGAAAAAAAAAAAAATCGCGTAACAATTGTATTTCAAAATAAAATTACGCTAAAAGAAAAAAAAAAAGAATTTAACTACAAAATATACAGTTCGTTATCAATTATTTCATCCGTTATTTTCATTTTACATGTAAAAACCATTTCGTTTTCGACCATGGCATCAGTTTCCGCTGAGAGGATTTCTTCTGCTTGGGTTTTGATCTCGTTCCACGCGTATTCGATGTCGCTCAATTCGCATTCCCTAGCGCAAACGATGAATCTTATGAACATGGCGTTACGAACTGCCCCGGCCACGACGTAAATTTTTTTCCTGGCGGTAAGTCTGTCAAGTAAATTTTTCGTCAAAGAATTTGGTCCCTTCAACCTGAAACACACGAGTCCCATGCTCTGTTCGAATGGGATTTCGAATTTGTTGTCGCTTCGGACCATTTTTTCGAATTCTTTAGCGAGGTAAACGTGGCGGCGGATGTATTTTTGAATCCCTTTTGCCCCGTAAGACCGGAGAGTGAACCATAATTTTAAGGATCGGAATCGTCGACCAAGAGGGATCTCCCAATTCTGAAAAATAGTTTAAAAAATGTTAGAATGTTGAAGTTGCTATGTCAGTAAGGAAACTAAGGAGGGATAATGGAAGACGGTGTCTTTGGAAAAGCAATGAGGGCTAGACTTTATTTTAATCCTTGATAGACTAAAGCTGATCGTAAGCATCTGTCGAATACCACCCCCCTCCCCCCTTTCGCAAATTGGGAAGCTTTTAAAATAAAATATTCTTTTTTTTTTCGCCTTCGAAATATTGACAAAAATTTTCCTAAGTTTCTTGATTTTGTCTAGCGTTAATAGGGGAAGGAGCAATCTGTTAAACTGACTTAGAGTGTCTACCAACCCGAAAACCTTAAAAGTGACCCAAATTTCGATGATAAAACAAAGGTTTGAGTTTCTGTTTTTAAAGATAACTATGGTCGTGTCTTCATATCCTATTTACCATTCGCTATTGTGAAAGGTCACTATTGTCTACGGTCACCATAATACCGGAAACTGCGGAAACTAAATCCACGGAAATTCGTCTATCTATCTATTGTATATTTTATTTTAACTTTAAGATCTTTGCCAAAAAAAATCGATAAGTGACGGTAGCGACCCCTAAAAAATTTTCTTCGGACCTTAGACCCGAAAAGTATACTTTCGAGATGTAAAGAAAACAAATTTCGTTATTCTCGTCCTAAAAACTACATTTCCAAGGCTGGGCGGAAAATTTCGATTTTTCACTCGGCCCTCTTTCCGGTCCGAGCCTTCGGCTTCCTTCGGCTCGGATCGTAAAGTCACGTTTGAATTAAGAAGTTGCGATCCTTGAATGGACTTGGTCTAGTTTTGCACTGAGATACAGAGTTCAATTAACCTGGCGAACCTGCATTGACTTTTATACTATGACATAGTTTTAAAACGATTCCGTACTCTATGATCCGGTGCGGAAGACATCCCCTGCTTATGGTGCTCTAAATATATTCGATCCACGTTCAAAGCGTCGATTAACCAATTCGAGTTTTTAATCCAAAAGGCGGAGCAATCGAAATTAACGATGAGCCATTTGTGGGGATTCATGTTGAATGAGTCGACTTTTTCGATCCCTTTCATTAGGTGTCGATATTCCGGGCAAACGAAGGCGGCTCCGGCGTAAGCGGCGTCCACGTGAAGCCAAATGTCGAATTCTTGGCAAATCGGTCCGAGTTCGTCAATTCTGTCGAAAGCGCAGGTGGCGGTCGTGCCGAGGGTTGCGCATAGCTGAAAAAAAAGAATTACGATTATAAAACAATTTAACGAAGTGGAGGGTCAGCATTCTTATAGCAGTATGATCGACGTTGCGTTGGCAGTATCTCAGATAGACATACTACCCAGTTAGCATTTTTAATCTGTTTGACATCCTATGTGGATTGTCCATTAGATATCCAAATCGATGGGATATCCATAGGACGTCCAAAAGACACTTTTTGGATCAGTGGGGACTTAGGTAAATCCAATGGACGTCCAATAAATGTTCTTATGACGTCCTCGGGACTAGATAGACTTTGCTATCTGGGGAAATCCGAATCTTACACGAAGAAAGTTGGCTACCTTCTTTATTGCGACTAATCAACTTACAAAAGTTGGTATTAATCCGTTGTCCAAATCCGCTTTCACTGCTTTCAGTAAAACTTCTCCTCTTAGTTTGCAGTTGTTGTCGGTTTCGAGAAGCCTCGTTTTCATGGATCCTAACCTTCCGGCTTTTTCGATTGACGAATTCGATTGATCTGTAAAAATAAATGAAAAGGAAACTGAAATCGGTGTTTTCCTAATCAAAAAAGACACAAGAGAAACTTGAATAATTAACCTGAGGAATAAGCCACCATTTTTTGTTTGATCAAATCCTCGTCCCAGTCTGGGTGGTCTTGCAGAATTTTTTTTAAAGTTCTTTCTTTTGCCGCTAGAAGGCATACTAGCACTGTTTCGCTGGCCGATCCCTAATAAATATAAACAAAATTTTAAGAGATTAAAATGGCCGCTAGACATTGTTATTCCATATGAAAGCGACTCTTGTCACTTTAAAAAATCAGGGGTCCGAAGCCGGTAAATATCCAAAGTGCTGGCGTTGGTGTTGGTGCCGGCGCCGATTCCAGCGTCGGTGCTAGCACCACCATCAATTTTGTCAATTTTTTTAAAAATTAAATGACTGCTTATTGTAGTGCTGGTTAATAGATTCGGCCGCTTAATGTAGTTAAAACTCGTGGCCTTTCTCAATGACATTCAGCATTGCCATCGGGTCATAATTACAAGACCGCGGTGCCAGCACCGGCGCTGGCACCAAGTTTAAAATAAATGATCAAGCACTGGCACCAGCTTCGGCACCGACCTGAGTTTTTAGCCGGCCGCTGCCAGCATCGGCTTTGGACCGCTGCGAAAAATTCGTTTACCGCCTACTCTTCATCCAGAGCAGACGATTCTTCGGTCCGAAACCTGACTTTTATGAACTAAACGTTGTGTTTCGTGAGCTGAGGAATAAAAATCAGCTGACGAAACGATGCTCTAGGCCCGTACTTGCGGTTAGTTTTTAAAAATTTTTGATTAAAGTTTAGCAGTGCAAATTATGAAAATTAATTTTAATTTTTACCTGAATAATACCTCCGCCTGGTCCGTGGCCTGAATTTAAGAATGAATCCGGTAATCCTATCATCCTCCCAAGCCAATCCATCACTGTGATTTCCAGTTCCGCACATGCCGGACTAGTCAACTATAAAAATTTAATTTTTTTTTATGATGGAGAAAAAGACGAAAATTGAGAAGATGAAAATTTTAATTGGAGTAAAATTAAAATTAAGACTAAGATTTCGAAATATTTACCCATGTAAATCCAACGATTCCTAAACCTGCGCTTAAGAGCTCCCCCATTATTGATGGATAGCACTGACCAGCAGGGTAGTAGGCGTGGAAATGTGGAGATTGCCAATGTGTCATCTTTAAAAAAAATTGAATTATTACATGTAAGCCGAATAATGAATTTAATCCAACGCACACACAAGATTCTTCCAATTAAGCAAAAGCCAGAGCTTGTTCTTTGGGGGGAAAAAAGTGTATACAGTAGACAGAGCTGAACTAACTACTTTCACTCTTTGGATCCCATGGGCTTTTCATAATCTTTGTGCCCTAGGAGGTATAGAATTCAGGGCCATTGGAATATTTTTGGTTATGGCTCGGGTGGTCGAGGGCTTGGCAGACGCAAAAATCGAGTTCAGAGTTCAAAATTTACAATAGAATTTTCGCAAAAGTCCTGCTCCGTATTATTTTTCATGTTGATTCACAAGCTTTTCCAGAGAAAATCTTGTGCTTCCGGAAATGCTGGCCCGAAATAGACCCTGACATATTTTTGCCATAGACTACAGTGGTTTGACGCCAGTATTTATGCCTTTTCGACTAAAGAATCCGATGTTCATTCCGAATTGACTAAAAAATTTATCATCGTCTCTAGTAAATACGGACATTTAAAATCATTTTGAAATTTACGCGGTAACACTGAAAGTAGCCGGTAAATTCTTGGGTTTTTAACTGTCAGTCCAAAAGTCTCTAAGGCTGAACCACCTATTTCGTCCCTTTCCCTCGATTAAAAACTTTTTAAACTACCCAAGCAATAATTACCGACTACTTTAGTGCTCTTGTCCTGTTTCCATCGCAATTTCTAAGCTAGTAGCCATCATAGTTTTCTTATATGTCCTATAAAAGTCCTATTTTTTAAGTTTGTCCTATATTTTTGTAGTTATAATTAAAAAAATGCCTCAAAAATAGTTTTTTCTTAACTAAATTTAACATTTTATATGATAAATTTGTTATTTTTTGCTGCAATATTTGATTTTTTTTAAATTTTTCTCTACTTGACAAACGTATTTCTTTACTTTTTACAATAAAAAAAAATTATTTTTCAAATCTCTTTATCAAAAAATTTTGATCCCTAAAAAAAAAAAGAAAATGAAGAGTTTTTTTTTATTTTTATATTTCTTTAAAAACCGGTCCTATATTTTGTCAAAAAATGCCCTATTTTTGGTTAATGATTGACTATAATGCCTGTTTCTAATTTAAAACACTTACCCCTGGCATAATAAAACGCTCCATGTCTTTCATAATGTCCTCCCACTTTTCTGGGTCCTCAGGAGCTTCCTTCGGTAAAAGATTCTGCAAATAACCCGGTTCCACCGAGGGTAGCACTGGGCGATTCCTAATATTTT
The DNA here is from genome assembly GCA_037577465.1 of Liposcelis bostrychophila. NCBI lineage: Eukaryota > Metazoa > Arthropoda > Insecta > Psocodea > Liposcelididae > Liposcelis > Liposcelis bostrychophila. Next base: position 23,290,335 of record CM075209.1, on the reverse strand, counting down.
CTAAATAATCCACAATGTAATCGATGGCAGTTTTACCGTGACGGCGAAATTCCTCGGCATTCATTATCAAAAAAAGTTTCAATCCAAAACTAATATTCCAAAGGTCTGAGAAACACTGAAGCCGATAAGCTGCGTTACGATTTTTTCACATTTTTAATTGTTACGAAATCACGCGATCCCATTAAATATTCACATCAAAAATTAGCCCTGCGAACTGACTTGACCGAATGAGCCGAGTTGGGAAGTTTTTGATTGTATTTAAAAATCACGAGAAAAAAAGAAAAAAAAATGACCTTTAAATAATTGTAGTAAAACAAGTTTTTTATTTTATTTTCCAACAAACCTAAAAACTGCTTTAAGGCAGGGGGGGTGTAATTCTCTCAGTTGGGGTTATCGGTATAGGGATCAAAGAGGGAACCAGGAAGATGTTCAGTAAAAGAATACACCAAAGGCACTCGAAGAGTGGACTTGAACCACCGATCTTCCGTTTTCATGACGGCTGCTCTACCACTGAGCTATGATGCATCTCCACTGAACTAGGTTACATAAGGTGTTAGGTGAATACTACGAAATTATCTCACATAATGTGACTTTGCTATATGCTAAGTATCGACAGTGCGATCAATTTCAAGATTCAATTAAAAACTCTTCCAAGTTTTTTTATTTTTGGGGGCGGGCTTTACTCCCCAAGTCGGAACTTTTCCGATTGTTCCTTTCTTCAGCTGATCGCGTTCAAAGTTGCCTTCGAAAATTGTAAACACTTTGGCGTTTGGTACATTGCACGAAAATTTTTGTTCGAAGCGTTTCAAAAAATTTTTCGCAAGGAAAGCGTTTACAGTTTTCGAACATGTTCGATGATGTTCGAAATGTTTGATGATGTTTGACGTCATTTTTTGGGTTGTGCTATATTTTTACGTAATGGGGGGATACATATATATCATCGACCGAGTACCCATATCAATTTAAGTCATTTTTTTCCTACGTAAAAAATATAATACAACCCGAAAAATAACGTCAAACATCACCAAACATTTCGAACATCATTGAAACTTTGCAAACATGTTCGAAAAGTGTAAACACTTTCATCGAGAAAAAATTTTTTAAACTCTTCGAACAAAAATTTTCGTGTAATGTAACCCAACGCCTTATGGAAACTTTGAGATTCCAGGTCTCGCCTCCATAAAAAAGAGTTCACCAAACTTAGCACCGGAGAACCTTTAGACGTACGCATAGTTTTAAAGACCGACAACATAACACATTCCTCATACGCATAAATGTCGATCTGGCAATTTCAATTCGAGTTCCGATTTCCTCGTCGGGGTCAACTGTCTCATTCAGCCGAAAGCCTAAATACTTGTGATGGGTTTACACGGTTTATGTCCTTCCCTCGGCTTTTCAAATTCACCGCACCTACCCCCGGACTTGGAAACAATCCACTGTAATTTTACGAAAAAAATCGAAGAAAAGGATGTGCCTCAGGCGTTGAATCAATCCGTGGTTTCGTTTCATACCGAGTATGCTTCCAATTAATGCGTCTGCTTCTAATTATGCGTCTGAAACAGAGAAATCTCCTTTTTAAAACGCACGTCTGGGCATCCCAATCAAAAAAAAACTCGTGGATGAAAACTGGTGGAATACTCGTGGATTTCAAGACTTTTTCCACCAATTTTCCACGCGATTTCCACCAGTTTTCCACCAGATTTCCACCAGCTCGTGGATAATTGATGGAAAACTGGTGGAAATCTCGTGGAAAATTGGTGGAAATAGTCTTAAATCGACGTGTATTCCACGTGAATGTTTTGTCTGGGATTGCTTTGGCAAAAGATATATATGGAGAGCTGTTATGAGGAAAACATTTTTATGAAGAAAAATCACAGATTATAATCTGTGGAAAAATCAAGTCAAACTAATTTCCTTTGTTATACTCATCCTTGAATTTATTGTAAATTTTGCCAATTCACATGAAAAATCTTTTTTTACTTTTTTTATTTTTTTTATGAGAAATAAATGAAGTAATTTAAAAAAAAAATCTGGTTTTTATACCCACGCAAAAAAGGGGTTTACCTTCATTTTTCCAAATTAAGTAGTTTAAAAAAAAAAAAATCTGGTTTAAATACCCACGCAAAAAAGGGATTTTCCTTCATTTTAGTTTAACACATTGATAGAAAAATGTTTGGGTTAAAATTAATTTTATTAATTGTAATTTTCGCAAATGAAAGTACAGGAAGAAAAAATAACCTTTTACAATCCTTTAATTTTGATATGATTTTGAAAAGTCTGAAAAATGTTAACTCAACTGCTCCCTGCGGACTTCACATAAAAGAGTATATTCATGGTTTGGTATCTAAACAGTCTTGGGCTGAGCAGAGTAAGTACATTTTATTTCATTTTTCCAGATTGCAGAATATCCTTGGAGCACGATCTTACATACAGGTCAGGCAACTGCTATCTTAAAAAGTGTCCCCCGAATTTAAAGCAGAAGAATAGTTAAAACTTTTCTCGATAGATGGCTGGAGCTGTAGTTAGGGAATCACGTGCCCACCACATGAATCACATCGGAAATCACCAGGAAATCACATCGCCGCCATCGTAAAAAAAAGTGTTTGGAAAGTGTTGATTGGATGGAGGGCGTATCACGTGATTTCCTAACTACAGCTCCAGCCATCTATCGAGCAACAAGTGAACTATTCTTCTGCTTCAATTTCGGGCAGGGCTGCGGTGCCGTTTAGATTTTAAACGGAATCAGAATCACTATCGGAATCGATCGCTTCAAAAGTTAAGTGGAATCGGAACCGGAATCCTAAATTTTTTTCAAGCAGTCGGAATCGGAATCGGAATCGATGACGGAATCTGGCTCAAAAACTGGCCGGAATCGGAATCTTAATCGGAATCGGAATCGGCATCGAAAAATAATTTTGATTCATATTGAGCTAAAAAGTATTAATAAAAGCTTTTTATGATTAGTAAATTTCTGGAAATATCGGAATCAGAATCGGGCATCGGCACCACTAAAATATTTTCTAATTGGAACCAGAATCGGAAAACTTCAATTTTTCTTCTCGAGTCGGAATCGGAATCGGAATCAGAATCGGCCCGAAAAATATTGAAGAATCTTGGGAATCGGCATCGGAATCGGAAACGGAACCGCAGCCCTGATTTCGGGGGACATTTTTGTCCATATGAGGGATACCCGAGTTGCCTGACCTGTATGTAAGATCGTGCCTTGGAGTTTCTTCTACCCCCACCGCTACGTAAACCAATCAAAATCTGATTTTGAAATAATCGATAATTAGTTTTGATTGGGTACCGCTGAATCCTTTATCCTAGTGATGGCGATAAGTCTGAAATATATCGATAACTCGATATATCGATATTTGAAATTTTTCGATAACGATATGTCGATATATCGCCAAAAATGATCGATATATCGATATATTTATCGATAAATCCGATATTTTCCTTTTCAGTTAAAAAACTGCATTATGCATACAATTTTTTCAAGTATACCGTATAGAACATATCATTTTTGTTTTATAATTCCTAATAACTTTAAATAATTTTGTATGTTAAAAAACTTTTTATTTCTTCACTGGTTATTTTTATTTATATTTTTTACAGTATTTTCAATACGAGTAAAAAACCAAAAAAGTACGTAAAATAACTTCAAACTCTAAAATAGTTTATTAAAATCGGAGAAAGATTAAAAAACGAAAATATACCAAATCGGTATATATATATACGTATATTAGGGTGGATCGAAAAAGGCGAATTTTTGAATTTCAAAACGCCTGATATGGGGATCGATGCCTTTTTATAATACTATTAACCCTAATTTTTTTCAGATTTTTTGAAGGTCATCTTGAGGTCGCGCAATGACCTTGAAGTTTTTCAAAAGCCCATATAAGGGCAAAAAATAAGAATTTTTTTTTGCTGAAAAAAGTATCGCTTCCTATCGGAAATTTTGTGTAGATTACGAATATGAAGTCCAAAATTTATTTTTGTGTACAGTTTTTAAGGTAAAAGGAGAAGCAGTCTAAAGTATTTCAGGGTTTAGAAAATAGGAGTAAAGCTCAAAAACCGAACACTTAAAATGATTTTGGACTTCATATTCGTAATCTCCGCAAAATTTCCGATAGGAAGCGATACTTTTTTCAGCAAAAAAAAATCCTTATTTTTTGCCCTTATATGGGCTTTTGAAAAACTTCAAGGTCATTGCGCGACCTCAAGATGACCTTCAAAAAATCTGAAAAAAATTAGGGTTAATAGTATTATAAAAAGGCATCGATCCCCATATCAGGCGTTTTGAAATTCAAAAATTCGCCTTTTTCGATCCACCCTAACGTATATACGTATATATATACGTATATTTTTACCAAGGTATACCTAAAAATAAATATACGGTATATTTTCTACATCTCTACACCGGAAAAAAAATAATACAATAAAAGAACATCACTTATAACAGCGTAAATGAAGTCAGCCGTGACAAAAAATTAATTAATTTAATAATAAAGTTTAAAATTAATTAATAATTTAATTTTAAATTAAGGAATGCAGAAAAAAAAATCGGGAGCTAAAAAACTTATCGAAACTAATTATCGGTATAATAATTATCGATTCATCGATATATCGAACTCCGCATTATCGGATAAAATATCGATAATTTTCCTTCCGATATATCGAAATATCGATATTTTATCGCCATCACTACTTTATCCATTCCGGCATGAACTCTTCTGTAGGGTGGGCCGAAAAATGCGAATTTTCGAATTTGAAAACGCCTGATAGTGGAATGGGTGCCTTTTGGCAATAATATTAATCCTAATTTTTTTCAGATTTTTCGAAGGTCATCTTGAGGTCGCGCAATGACCTTGAAGTTTTTGAAAGTCCCATATTAGGGCAAAAAATAACTTTTTTATTTTCACTAAAAAAAGTATCGTTTCCTATCGGAAATTTTGCGTAGATTGCGAATATGAAGTCCAAAATCGCTTTCAGGATACCGTTTTCAAGTTATAGGCCAATTTCAAGAACACTAAAATTCGTTGGACGTATTTTCCAATTTCGGCCCAAACCCGTACGTTATAAGTAAGTTTGGACTTCATATTCGTAATCTACGCAAAATTTCCGAAAGGAAACGATAATTTTTTCAGTGAAAATAAAAAAGTAATTTTTTGCCCTAATATGGGACTTTCGGAAACTTCAAGGACATTGCGCGACCTCAAGATGACCTTCAAAAAATCTGAAAAAATTTAGGGTTAATATTATTGCCAAAAGGCACCCATTCCACTATCAGGCGTTTTCAAATTCGAAAATTCGCATTTTTCGGCCCACCCTACCTGCTGGTGTAGTTCTTTTTAATAAGAAGGATATCAGAAAATCAGATAATCAGATTTACAATGCAGAATTTTTTCAGTGCGTGATTCTAGTGCTCATACATTGCATGGGGTCTTCAGTGGAAAGAATAGATTCCTTGGACACTTCGACAATTGCCTTTCAGTAAAACATCCGAATGATATATTCAAAGGTCAGCACTGTCTTTTAAATGTTGACATATATGACGAAGATCACGGGGCAGAAATAGTTCAAATAAGCAAATTCAAAGTAATGAAATCAAATTATTAATTACCTAATTTGTGATTATTATTTTGGGTGATTCGTTCGGTAACAAACATAGATAGTAATAAACTTTCTATTCTGGATTGAAAGTTGGGCCTCTTAGTCAGAATTAGAGACCCTTAAATGAAAGAGACCCGACAGAAAAAATGGGCGCGAAACTTTGGAGGCATATGATCATGCGGAAGAGTTTTGCAGACGACATTTGAATAAATAGTGCATCAGAAACACGATCATACAAACAAGTCTGGAAACCGGGGGGTAAAAAAGTGTCTTCTTTATTGAAGCCATTTTTCATTCTGTATTTTGATCAATAGATGGCGCCTCCTGCTTGTAGTCACGTCATATGACCAACAATAATAACATGGTGGTTGACAACACAATAAATATAAATATGAAATAAACAACAAGGTTAGGTTAATTTGAAAAAATAAAGAAAATAAGTAATGTTGGGAACAAAAACATTTTTAAACTTATTAACAACAATCCAAAAAAACATTTTTGTGTTTTAAAGGTTTTGGTTTCAAAATGGAAGGGGTCGTACATATATTACGTAAGCATTTTTTTGACAGTTTTTGACCCCCTCCCCTCCCCCCCCCCGTTGTAAGACAAAGTAAGATTTTGGAGGACCCCCCCCCCCTAATATTACGTAATATTTTTCTTTCCTTAAAATCCCTTTAAATTTAGTTTTTTTATGATTTTCCTGATTCTTTTATTTCTTTATATTTCACATACAGTGCAGCCGTTTGTTTGAAAACCACTCGATTTGCATTTAAATGGAATTTTAAAGTTTTTAGAAGGAAAAACATTAAAAATGTAAACTAATTAAGCAAAACTGCAATAAATTAAAATGTGAATTGTACTTTAAACTAAAACAAATAATAAAGTAAGTCATTTTGTTTTGAAATGCAAATAAGGTAACAAAATTTACTCCGTGCTCCAAGGACTTTGGATCCATTCTTTTATATCTACTACAGTATAAATGGTTTTAAATAAAAACAAGTAATTAAATTAATGAGAAAAGTTTTGAAACTTAAAGTATTAAAATAAGAAAAATTTGAAGATGGTAACAAAATTTATCCCACGCTCACCGTACTGAGTATTTAGTTTAAAATAGTAATAGTAATATCAATAGCTAATCAAAGCAAAGTTTTGAAATTTTAAATATCATGGTAACAAAAAAAACTTAATAAGTAGCAAAATTTACTACAACTGTGTTCGAAAATATCAAAATAATTTTTAAATGGTTTAAAATTTTTATTATTTTTTTTTTCAGTTTTGTTTTGTTTTTATTTTACTTTATTACTGCAACCGATTTTTATATCCTTTGGTTAAAAAATATATATATGAATGCTTACGTAAGATTTTACAGACTCCCCCCCTCCCCTTCGTAAGCAAACGTAAGCATTGACCGGACCCCCTCCCCCCCCTAAATATGCTTACGTAATATATGTACGACCCCGAAGTTAAGTCACATGACCTGACTACATACAGTTCCTGCCATCTATTGATTGAAATTCGGAAGTAAAAACAGCATAAATAAGGAGGGCACAAGCGCCCATATAAACGGTATACAAGTTTCCAGACCTGTTTGTATGATCGTGATCAGAAAACAATAGACAAGTCACATGTTTTGAGATTTTTGCTGGAAACTAATGTATAGTATGCTCTTAACTAAAAACTAGTATTTTAACGGGAAAATTTTTCATCGAATTTAAAAAAAAAGAAAAACAAAGTCCGAAAAAGTTTTTGTCACGTGATCGCTCCTTAAACGATTTTCTATTGGTGTGACGTCATCTGTCTATATCGAAGCGAGATATCGAACTTGAAGCGAAACACGTCTTATTTGTAAACATGCTTATAAACATTACGCATCGTTGCCGCATCGCTGCCGTTTAGAGTTTCAGAAATGAACACAACCACTTTTAGGCAGATGACGTCACGTTTCTTCACGTTCCGTTTTGGCGGGCATTCAAATTCAAATTTTGGTTTTTTTCTTTTTTCGGGGGTTAACCGTTTTTTTTACTGAGTCAAAATTACGCTTCTTGTCTTATCTCCCCTAGCACAATTAAACGATGGAGTCATCTCAAAACATGTGACTTCTCTATTAAAACCATAAAGAGACAGAAGAAAAAAACGAATGCGCATGGTCATATGCTTCTAAAATTTCGCGCTCATTTTTTCTGTCGGATCTTTTCTAAGTAAGGGTCTCCAGTCAAAATTTTAACGATATAAATATTTATTTCGTCTGCCATTCTGATTAGGAGTCCATCAATGGTCTCGAGATTTATTAATTGACCTGGACGAACCACCCTACAGCCAGCACTGTATTTTTTTTTTAAATTAATTTTAATTCCCCAGTTCGAATCAGACTCTGACTATTTCTCCGCTCTATTCGCAATATGCATTCCTTCCACGTGTAGTTCAAAGGAACTGGGTGAGACATTGGGAAAATGGTTTAACGAAACCGAGGAACCTGGTTCTATTTATGTACAACTGGAAGAGGATAATTGCTATACGGAAGAAAGTATCCGCACGAAACAGATTAATTGGAAAATTTTGTAAGTAATTAGTTAGTGTTAGTTAATTAGTTTGTTTGTAAGTAATTAGTTAGTTAATTAGTTAGTGTATTCGGGGAGCTCGGCAAAAAACTGGTTTGAACGTTATTTGCTGGCTCTTGCCACTTAGTTTACTTGAATAAAGTAGGCAAAAATTAGCGGAAGTTGTCAAGGGCCATCTGAATCCGGGTTTTACCAAGATCCTCGAATACACCCAATTTAACGTTAAATAGCCCGCACGAAGTATTCAAGAATTTCGCGCTCAAATTTAAATATTTGTTGTTCGATTTATTTCAATGAGTTGGTATAAAAAAATGAAAAATCAAAGCGTTGTAGTACCGAAATGGAGTACCTTAGGGATTTATGGTAGGTCCCAAGCCTTTATTTTATTTTATATTATTCCATTTGATTGGTATTATTTTCAACAATTCTTTTACTAGTGTATTCGCATTTTCCAATAATACTGCAATAGTTTCACGTCATAGAGACGAGAAGAAAAAAGAAAAAAAGAACCACTTTTCCACCATTTCGAAAACTCCATAATTTTCATTAGACTGAAGTTGTTTCATTCCTTCCCTTCCCTTTCCTCTAAAGAAAAATAGCCTAAGAAACCCTTAATTAATATTTTTTTAGATACTGTTTTATTAGTATTTGCATCGCTACTGTGCTCAGTACAACATATGATACTGTCCAAAGATTTTATTACAGAGTTGGTACGTATTATACAAAAATAAAATTTTCAAATTTATAATATTTCCTACCTATTAATTGTGTTAATTATTGCAGATCAGCCGCACCATCTTTTAATTTCTTTTTCGGTCTACACAAATTCCTCGTATATTTTTCGTAATTATCATGAAGATAACCAATTTAAAGGATTGAATGGAATACGAGCCTTATTCTCAATAATAATGTTAATAGGTCACACTTATTTGAATTTATTGTTTGGACCTGCAGAAAATATGATAGAATTTAAAACGGTCAGTCATAAGTTAATTTTCGTAATACTGTATTTTAATTTTTTTTTCTCGCTTACTAAAACTGTGATCGATGTAATTGAATAACATCTGATTGCAGGAATTGCATCAAGGAATAGGAAATACTTCCCTTCATAATATAACTAATACGTTTTTCTTTTTAACCGGATTTCTGACTGCTTACATGTTTTTCAAAAGAATATCAGGTACAGGTTCTTTCGATTTTCCGATTTTAATCATCAATAGATACGTCAGGTATGACAGCACTTTTAAAATATTTCCGTACATCAATGTAATTTCTTCTCCAATTTTTTTAAAATATAAATTTATTTACAGACTCACCCCCAGTTTGTTTATTCTTAAGTTGTTTAATGGTTGGATATTCTTAAATTTGGGAAGCGGTCCAGTATGGAATGCTGTCAATAAAGAGGAATATGAATCATGTCAAGATGGTTGGATAAGTTTTCTTCTTTACTGTCGGAACTACATCGATCCCACCAACTTAGTGAGATTTATTTTCTTCTTTTAAATCCATGAAATCAAATAAGTTTTCAAAATTTTTTTACAAAAAAAAATTTGTAAAACTCTAAAACAGGCGCATTCCAACATTTAGTTCTCTATCCTCAGCACTCAGACAGGTCAATATTTTTTTCAGTGTTTCTTCGTTGGCTGGTTTTTATTCATCGACATGCAGATGTTTTGGTTATCGCCGTTAATATTAATTCCTATATTATACTATCCTCCTTGGGCGAACATTTATTTTGCATCACTTATTCTAACTTCGATTTGTACATCGTTTGCTGTAAGCTATTCTCATGGATTTCAGCCTCAGCTTAAATATATGTTCGTTTTTTTTTTTTTTTTTTCTTTTTTTGTATAAAATCAATTTATGCTTAATTTAAAAAATAATTTCACTTATTTATCTTTGACTCATTTTTTTTTTTTTTATAATTCAGGCTTAAACGCTGGGGTTCAGAATATGTACTTACTCATGCAAGACTTACACCTTGGTTAATGGGCATGTGTTTCGGATATATCCTGTATAATATGGATGAGGGGAAAAAAGTTATAAAATTTTCTAAGGTATTTATTTCCACCTTACTTTTGCGCATTCCAAAATGGGAACTTAAAGAGCTCAAGACACATTTTAACTTTCTTGTACCAATGAACAGCTCATGACTTGTCGGGGGCTGGTCAAACTGACGGTACAAAGAGAAAATGAAAAAAAAAAAACAATCCATTCAAAAACTCCAAGCCCACGGCCAGTGTCTTCAAAAAAGAAAAAATTTAAAAAATTAAAAAATGCACTATATATCATCATTTCATTATAAAAGTTTGCGGGATTAATTTTCGGTTAGTAAAAAATTTCGCTTATTGATTACCGGTGACTCAACTTTGTCATACGTCATATTTCTTTGTGATAGAACTTCCCGTGCTTACGTAAGGTTTGAATGCCCCTTCTCATTCACGTTTTCTTTATATTTTAACAGATTTCAAAAGTGTTTTTTCTTTCTTTCAAATAGTTTAAAATACTGTTGGGATGGATCGTCTCAATATTGTGCTTATTAATCGGCTTATTTGGAAGTTACTTTGTGGGAGACGATGCCTCACCTGTTCAAGGAGCACTAATTATTGCCTTAGATAAAGTTTTTTGGACACTGGGAATGGCTTGGATAATATTTTATTGCAAAGAAGGCTTTGAAGGTAAACATATTTCTGTGCTTAGATAAGTAACATGAATTGAGATTTTAAAGGGAAACTTTGTGGTATGCCCTTGAAAATAAACTGGAATGGAAAAATATGAAAGTTCTGTATGATAGCAATGCTTAGCTTATGGCCGTTCTTGTGCAACTGGGAAGATCCTATAAGCTGAGAATTGCTATCCCACGAGAAATATCGATCCACACAGTAAAAAAAATCCAAATGTTTTATCCAAAACATTTTTTGTCCAATTTTTTTTTTTTTTTTTTTTTTTTTTTTTTTTTTTTAAACCTTTTGAATTAAATTTTTTTTGTCTAAGCGTTTTTTGCCCTTAGACAAATGGTTTTAGTCCAAAAAAGAAAGGGTGAAATTCCAAGAGTGCAAACAATGTTAAATGGATTAGTTCGACGGGTAGTATTGCAAAATACACAAAATATGTTCCTTTGAAAATTTTCTTATATATCTCGGCATCGAACTTAGAAAGTATGTATGAACTATCCGCTCCATCTCTCATTCGAAAAATTAAAAAATTATGTGTGGTCTGTTAGAAATAATAAATTATACGGAAGAACTTCAGATTTCAAATGTCGAGACCGAGAAGATTCTCCAGGACATCTTGCCCTAGTTTTAAGTCCAATAAATAGGGAATAACATTTCACACTAAAGGGGTTACCTATGGGGCTGTCCATTCCATAAATAACGTCATCAGCTTGGGGGGGAGTCGGTCAAAATCTTACGCTAATATTAAATCGCCATAAAAGGAAGCCTATTTGTGCTTTCGAGGACGGGGGTCTAAAATTACCAAGGACATGCTTACTTTAGCATAGGGGACGACCCCTATGTCTTGTTCCTATTTGATAAATAATTGTACCATGCAATTAATTAAATGCATTTGATTGCAACTGCACTTTATGCCTGTGAGCACAAGCACAGGTGTATGTTAGAGATAATTTTTCTTGGAATCAAGTAAAGGATAGGTCTCTACGGGTTAGATTGTATACAGGTCCTGCTCAACTGTGAAAAGGGTTAGCGCTGTAATGCGGTCTCAAAATCAGGTTTTTCGGCTGAAAATCCATTTTTTAAACCAAAAATATTTTTGGACAATAAAGCATTTAACTAAAAGAAGCCAGACTATCTATAACGAAACTAAACAAAAAAAAAACTTGGACAAAAAGTGTTTTAAGAAAGTAGAAGCAAAAAATTATCATGTCAATAAGCTATAGTGTGATTTCAGGACCGATCAACGCATTTTTTTCATCAGGAATATTACAATTTTTGTCGAAAATTTCTTTTGGCATTTATTTGGTTCACGTTCCGATAATATCTTACGTAATAGGAACTAGAAGAATTAACTACATGGCAGGAATTTGGGGATCGGTAAGAGTAATATAGAAAATAGCTTGTCTCCTTGGTTTTACTTAATAATTATTCTATGTTATGCATGCTTTTTTATTCTTGTTTCAGATGTATTTCATTCCCATAATTACATTCCTATCGATAGTAATCGCAATACCGGTAACTATTTTGATTACGTATCCTCCTATTGCCATCAATAAATGCCTCTTACATAACGTGAAAATTTGGCCAATTTACAAACCGGTAGAGAAGGAATTAAAGAAAGAGGAAACAAAAACGGAATAACTTCAACAGTAAAAAAAAGATTCTTCATTAGTGTGTAAAATGTTTTACAGGGCGTCTACCGACCTAAAAAACTTTAAAAAAACATGAATTTTGATAGTCCAAGGAAAACGTCTGTTTGTAACAGATAACTGTCCAATTTTTCCGCCAGAGCAGAGTTTATATCCAATAAACTAAGTTAAGTTTAAGTAATAAGCCTAAGTAATAAGTCTTAAGTAATAAGCTAAGTTTAAATCCAATAATATTATAGAGCACATTACAGACTTTCCTGAGAACAGAAAAGCAACCAATAAGGCGACCGCGAACAGAAAAACGCCTCTACAATTTAAATAACCTATCAGAAAACTTTCTTGATTTAATGATAATGAGAAGTAATGGTATATTTTTTTTTTTAAATAATTTTTAGAGAAAAATTAATCTTTGACGAACAAAAAAAAGGTTATTGGATATCATTCTTAATATACTATCTTATTTTACAAGGTAACCTGAATCTTTTATATGAGTGATCCTAACCTCAATATCAGTACAGCCATTTGCTATGAACTCTTAGATCGCGCAACCAATAATTAATTTTAGTACCGCTGCAAAGTAGCAAGCTGTTCCCCAATTAAATAACTGGTTGAGTCAACCTATGAGACCTATAACACCTCGGAAAAGTCTCATTGGATTGGGCAACACTTCCAATGGACCTTCATACCTATAATATGCTACAATAGGTACAAAAATTTAGGGCCCTTTTTTGGGGTAGTCAGACGAACAGGTGAGACTTTGAAACCTCCATTTTTAAAATGAGACATATAGTCAAATGGTTGATATGTTTTCAGTCGATAAGTATTTGCTTCAAGTACAGGGTATCCTCGTGACATGCTCAAATATTATGAGCACTACCTATGCAATTTGTTACAAAGTTTTCCATCGCCGGCATGTTTGGTTTCCTAAGTTCTTCACCGACTTAGAGTTAAATTTTTTTTACGGTAGTTGTAGATGTTCTTCTATGAAGTCCTTATGCGATGACAACTTTGTAAATAAAACATATTCTTTCCCTTTGCATCCTTTGCTAGCTAAACTAACGACTCCCCTTAAATAATAAGCATCGGTTTTCGTATCCTCGAAGACCAGATCTCCACCTCCGTCATATCTGCATATTGTTTTTTTTGAAACGAAAGAATAGGATCTTTAAAATCTTGTCCTTTTGCTTCATTCCCAAAAGATACGAACTTACCTGAACTCTTATCGCCTGCACATATTTTATCAGGTCTTACAACAAACGGGAACAAGGAAGAGCTGATAGTATTTTTGCATTCGTCTGCCGGTACAAACGGCATGTCCATTATGTGAAACGTCTGGCCTGAATCTTTCGGTGGCTTTACTCCCCAAGTCGGAACTTTTCCGATTGTTCCTTTCTTCAGCTGATCGCGTTCAAAGTTGCCTTTTTCCAAATCGATGCAAACGGGTCGAACCGCTGTAGTGAATTCGACGGGGGTCTTCAAAACTATTACAGCAATATCACCAGCGTAAAGTGACCTACTCCATAGGTACCAAGGAGAGATTTCGATTTTTTCTACCTGGAAAAGTATAAAGCACGTAGCAAAAAGCACACAGCTTGAAGTTAAGTCTCGGAACTTACGTCCATAATTTGAGCTAAATTCTCTGTCAGAGGCGGATTTAAGGTCCTATAATATTTTCCAAGCCCTATTTTGAAAATTGAGGGATCGGTTACATTATTTTAAAGGCTTTCCATTGCCAAAGAGACGCAAATTGCGCCCGTAATGAAGATTTTATGAGAGATCAAAGTTCCTTCGCAAATCCGTTTGAAGTCACCGTCTTCTTCTTTGTAGACGCCAGCATGCCATGGGAATTCCCCGTATCTTACTTGTGCGGAAATTTTTGGTTGCTCTGATTCCAGAACAGGTCTGCCACATTCTGCAAAATGAAACGGTTATATATTTGAGGAACGGTGATTACTCACTCGGGGTTGTTATTCAAATCTTAAACCAGATAGGAAGCCAAGAGGGCTCAGTCTCCCTGTCAAGTTTGAGGCCCCCAGTAAATTTTTTTTTTTTTCCAATGGATTTTAAAGTAAAAGGGGCTATGTGGAACAATGCTCCCCAAAACCTTTTTGGTTGAATTCCGATCAGCTTTTTACTAGAGACCCTAAAAACAGAATGGTGAATTCACCGATAAATCTGATTGGTTCGCTTTTTAGAAGCCAATATGGACGGCCATATTGGAAATTTAGTGAAAGTTTGAAGATTTCTCAGTTTTGCCAATATATGAAATTTAGATTTTTATTCGATTTTCTTTTGTTTGGGAAAAGCCTTCTGGAAATCCCGAAATCCAGACGGCTTTACTTGGAAAATGGCAATTTTTTTTCTCCTCAAGCTACTGCATTGTAAGCTGCCTTATTGAATAATATGTCTTCAATTTAAATTTGTTAGTTTTTTCCCAGACAAAGTGGATCCTGGAATCCAGGTGGATTCTACCGTGGAAAAATTGTGGATGTTCCACCAGTATTCTACCTGGATTTTAAGACTTTTTCCACCACATTTCCACTACTTTTTGTGAAAAATGGTGGAAAAGTGGTAAAAAAGTGGTGGAAAAACATAAACCTGGAAAAATGGTGGGAAAAGTCTTAAAATCCAGGTTTAATACTGTTGGATCCATCGTGGATCCACCAAAAAATTCCACGTGGAATCCACCATTAATCCACAGAATTTTTTTGTCTGGGTTACTTATTACACTCAGCGCTCCTATAGGAGCTTCTATAGAAGTAAAGTTTTTATAACTCCGAACCTTTGTTTTTAACTATTAATTTGACAAGAATTATGAGCTTACGAACAACGCAGAAATCATCTATGAGTGATCTATCCCATTGTCCGTTCCTGCATTTGATCCTTCCATATTCCGGTTCCTTGATTTTTTTATAAATGAACGGATTGCAGTTGAAAATGGCTGCTGAGTTTGAAGGCAATGGCTCATCGCATGGTGTCGGTTCACCTTGAGGATTTAAGCAAATGATGCGAAGTTTTTGGGAATGTAGTGGCTCGCATTGATTTTCTTCGTTATCTGATATCTGCCTGGAAGTTCTTATTTCCCCATTTGATACGGATATCACTGAAAATGCTGAAGAGGGAAAAGATGCTTAATTATTTACTGGGTTATTATATTATATTAATTGGTTACCCAAAATTTCCGACAGAATGACATACTTTTTTCAGTAAAAGAAGTCTTGTCTTTTGCCCTTATATGGGCTTTTCAAAAATTTCAATGTCAGATCATAGTGTGATCTCAAGATGATCTTCAGAAAAAATGAAAAATAGTGTTGCTAAAAGTGGCCCATTCCACTATCACAG
Organism: Liposcelis bostrychophila; assembly: GCA_037577465.1. Classification (NCBI taxonomy): domain Eukaryota; kingdom Metazoa; phylum Arthropoda; class Insecta; order Psocodea; family Liposcelididae; genus Liposcelis; species Liposcelis bostrychophila. Next base: position 23,274,495 of record CM075209.1, on the reverse strand, counting down.
ATTTCAAAATCCAAAATTCCTCAGTTTTGACCCACCCTGTCATTTACCTTATCTGTATCCCAAATGACCAGATCTTTTTGATTTATTTACACCTTAATTTTTTTAAAAGACAGGAATTGATCTTTTGCTTGAATCTTATTGAGCTCTAGAAATGAAATAAAAGCCTGCAGTCGGCACAGGCGACGGCACTGATGCCGGCCTCGGCTGGCTGGACAGAGGCCTGCGCCGCTGCTGGCGCTAAATAATTTATTTTAATCATGGTGCGGGAGCAGGATTCGGGATCATACAAAGCACGTAACAGGAGAAGAGGGGGGGGAGTGAAGGGGGGATTCCATGTCTTACGTATGATTTAAAATTTTAAAATGAGCTCGTGAAGGAGGCGAGTCGGACGAGGAACGTTGACGACGAGTCTTTTTTTGAGGCACTGGAGATGGGCGATGAGACTTACGATTTTTTGATCGTACTGGAGAGACTGACGAAGACGTGGAGGACTACGTGGATGACGAAGAGCTTGAAGTAGATGGTATCGCCCAGGGTAAGCGTCGTCGATGTCGAGAGGGAGACCCGCTTTTCGCCATGGCGAATGAATAGTATAGTATAGTATAGTATAGTATATTGAGTATATTGCCTCTAAATTTAAATACAAAATTTTTTGGGCTAGTCACAAGCAAAAATAAAATTTAATTTAATATTCATAATTTAAAATTTAAAATTTAAAATCTAGGTATTCCTGAAAAGTGTAAAATGGATGCGATACAAGCAGCTTTTTTACACGGGTTTTAAATTGTTTTGCAGATGTTAATTGTTTAAGTTCGTAGGGTAAATGATTATATATTTGTAAATCTTCAAGATCCCGTTTATTATTTATAATAGAAGTGTTAATATTACATTTGTTACGTGTATTATGGGAATGAATATCTTGATTCCGCTTGTATCGCTCCGGATTATTATAAATGTAAATACACCTTTCAAAAATACTCAGATTTATCACAGTCAGAATTTCATTGTTTAAAAATAGGGGCCTACATGATTCAGTCGGTTTTTTTCTAAAAATTATTCTCAAACATCGCTTTTGTAAAATTAATATTTCTTTAATTCTCGACGAATGCCCCCAAAAAATAATTCCATATCTCAGATTAGAAAAAAAGTAAGAATAGTACAGAACCAATAAATATTTAATTGAAACCTCATGTCTAACTATTGTTAATAAGTAACAGCATTTAGAGAGTTTCTTTGCTAAAGCACTTATATGGCTACTCCAGTTTAGTTGATTATCAATAATGACTCCTACATATTTCCATTCCTGAATTTCCTTCAAAATCACTGAATCTAAAGATAGTGTGAATAAATGATGTTGATCAGTACATTTAGAATTTATGATAGTATAATAACATTTGTTTTTGCTTAGATCTTGCCGATTATCCCCAAACCATGTATTAGCTTCTGACAATATTATATTTCCGACTTGGAATAGTTCGGTCAGATTTTCAGCCGCAACACATATTGGAGCATCATCGGCATACCCAGAAAAATGAAGAGATTCAGTGTTTTGAAAGTATTTTTGAATATTCTCGATTAAAGCACTCGATCTTACAACAATTTTGACCTGAATCCGAAGCAAAACCCTTAAAATAAAACTGATCTTGCACGCTGAAAAATCCCTTGATCCGAATGCCGTGGCACAACGTAAAAGGAATGAGTCGTGGATAGGGTGGTTCAAATTAAATCGAGGATCTGTTAACAGCATGTTTTTTTTCTTTTATCACTTAAGCCTTTTTTTTTCTTTTAATTTAACGGGATTTTTAATAGAAAAACAAGGGAAAATTGAAATCTATTCAGGAGAAAAAAAATTGATAACGCGATTAATCTGCTTTGCTATCTTTATTAAGAATAGGCTGCAAGACTTTTTTTTTTCTCTTATTGAAAAAATTAATCAAGCATGAAATTCTTTATAGAGATAAGTCTAGTTTACTTACTTCTTAGAATCCGTCTTTTCCCCCCACTCAACTGATGTTTACTGTTGGGCACTAAACAAGTTGCTTAGTTCGCTCTCATACTGCAGACGAAAACATCGCAAACATCACGTTGCCGTTGCTATTTTTATTTTTTTTTCCGCGAAAAAAAAGCAGTCGATCCAATCGCTCTTAAACGTCATTACGTTTAACCATTTTATAAAATTTATGTTCCTGACTAATTCCGATCTAGCTTACTTTTAAAAGGGAATATCTGTTTGTTTGTACTGCATAAGAAATATTCATTTTCGTTTGATTTTTTTTCCTTTTCAAGGCTGCCACCGGAGGCAGCAACAGTTGGATGTTTCAATCATGAAAATGTGTTTTAGATCTTTCATTCATTTTTCCAAACTCAAACGTTTGAAATTGTCGACAGCAGGGCTGCAATTCCGACTAATTTTTATTCGGAATCGGAATCGGCATCTTTAAAAAAATTGTTAGTTAGAATCGGAATCGGAATCGGAATTGCAGCCCTGGTCAACAGTGGCGTAGACCACTTGGGAAAGGGGAAGTGGGGGTTGAAGGAAAAATTTCGGGAAACCTCTCCCTTAAATCTCTTTTAGTGGCTTTTGTGTTCAAGCTATAGTGTCTTGAGAAACTGACAATTATTTTGCAAAACCTTGAACGTGATTTATTCACATATTTTATAGTTTAACTCAAACCAAAGAAAGCTATTTCAAAAATGCTTAACATTGAAGAAAAAAATTAGGTAAATTATTAATTAATTTTTTTTTCTCTCTTTTCAGGTAAGATCTCGCTTTTTGTTAACTTCGATAATGATTCACAGGTTGCTACCGGAGGTAGCCATGAGTATACTGGCTGAAAATAGTGCTATCGAATCAGTCAATCGGCGGAACAACCGTTGCTTGAAAATGGGGGTGTACAGGTTTGCTTGAATGATTTACGGTCTATGATATCTTGGTCTTTTCCTTATTAATCAAAAGGTAACGAAGGGCTTAAAAAATAAAAAATTCTTTTATTTCGTAAATTGAGAAAAATTTAGACTTTTGAGCAAATATCTTTCAAAATGAGAGATCGTACTGATTCTTGTGAAATATGTCTTGTGATTGAGTGTTAACACTAATTTTTTTCTGGTTTTTTGAACTGCACCTTGAGGTTTCAAATTGGCCTTGAAATTTCCAAAAAGCTTATATAAGGGCCAAAATTTTTTTTTTTTTTTTTTTTTTTTGGGCATACAAGACCATCGAGTCTTATAGGAAATTTTGAAAGGATTACGAATTTGAAGTCGAAAATTAGTTCTGGTGCATGGTTTTCGAGCTACAGGGGGATTCAAAAGCTCTGAAAACCTGATTATGGATTTTTTGTCTGTGGTTTAAAATCCGTGCACAAAAATTGATTTTCGACTTCAAATTGGCACCAACTTTTGGCTGACTTCAAATTTGTAAGCTGCGCAAAATTTCCAATTTCAGCCGATTCCAGCATAGGTGCCAGCACCAGCATAAATTTTGTAATTTTTTTTTTTTTTTTTTTTTTTTTTTTTTTACTTGAAAAAGGAATTGCTACAGTAACTGCCGCTTATTGCAGTTCCGATTAATGCAATCGGCCGCTTAGTATGATTAAAACTCGTGGCCTTTCTCAATTCTGTAACTCAGTGCAGAACAACACCAAGTCTATTCAAGGATTGCAACTTCTCATTTCAAACCTGACTATATAAAGCATACAAACGTTGCCAACTCAAATTAATGTCTCCTGCGAGTTAACATTTCTGCTTTGTTAACGAAATAAACTTGGTAGCACAAAGCACTGAAGGCACTGCCAACCTTTGAGCCTGTATACCTTCTGTAAAGTCGGGTTTGAAATAAGAAGTTGCAATCCTTGAATGGACTTGGTGTAGTTTTGCACTGAGGTACAGAATTGTATTCAGCATTGTCATCGGGTCGTAATTACAAGATTGGTGCCAGCACCGATGCTGGCACACCCCTCTTTATTGAAATATGTCTGATTTAAAAAACAAAAAGTGATAAGAAAAGTGAGAAACCTATTAACAAAAATGAACAAGCTATAATAAATTTGAGAATTCGAACTGATGCATTCCGAAAGGTAGTCATTTGGTAGGTGAAAGCAGGTTGTCTGTCTGGCTATGCACGGAGAAAAAAGTTTGGTTCTTGTTATTGCATATTCAATGTTGAGTCTGGTCCCGTGAGTCTAAACATTTGAGTTGACAATACTGAAAATTTAGTAATTGTTACTTAGCGTAAGCAGGCATCGAAGTGGTCTCTGAAAGTCTCTAAAAGTCTCTAAATTCAAGGATGGTCTCTAAAAGTCTCTAATTCTGTAAAAAGTCTCTAAAAGTCTCTTTTTTTTTAATTTCTTGCTTCTTCTTTCGTTTAAGCATTATTCATTAGGGTGATCAGAAAAATAAAAAGTGTTTCCTATTTTGTTGTTCACGAAAAAAATTGGTTCATTTTGGGGTAAAAAAGCAAGAAAAATTTTGAAACAATTTTTTTTAACGATTTAGGAGTGGCGCAGAGCAGGAAAAGGGCCTAAACCACAATTTTTGAAAAATTTGGAACTTTAAAAAATCATGAATAGAATTTTGTGACCGTAACAAAATTTCGGAAATTGATTCGAAACAGAAAAGATCCTTATTAATTGGAGTGTCCTGAGTAAAAAATGTCATTGAACATGATTTCTAAAACGAACAGGTAAGGAATTAGCGCCATTTTTTGGCAAAAAAATCAATTTTCAGCCCAAAAAACCAAATTTTCAGTTACACCTTTACTCAGGCGTTGATCGGGGAAAATCGGGATACTAGAATTCGTACTCCTTGGGTTTTTTTTCATAAGTATAAGCAACTTTAAAAGGGAAAAAAAAAATTTGGGGGCTCCAAATTTGTACATAAATTAAAATTAAGCCCAAAAAATCAGGTTTAAGCGCTAAAAAAGCGGTAATAGCGACTCAGGCATTGGTCTGAGAAAATCGGGATGGTGAAATTCGTCTTCTACGTCGTCAAAAATACCTATAGAGTCGACTTTTGTAAAATTCAATTACGGAAAAATGCGCCAAATTTTCGTTTCATTAAATGCTAAGAAAAAAATTGTAGTTTAGGCCCTTTTTCTGCTCTGCGTCACCCCTAAATCGTTGAAAAAAAATTGTTTCAAAATTTTTCTTGCTTTTTTACCCCGAAATGAACCAATTTTTTTCGTGAAGAACAAAATCGGAAACACTTGTTATTTTTCTGATCACCCTATTATTCATTTGAATGAATTTTAAAAAAACCCTTCTGATTCATGTCTGACCGAGTTCGTGGAGGTCATCTTTTATTTTTCTGTAAGAGAAATTTTAGTGAAAAAAACAAAAAAAAAAAAAAAAAAAATCTATCGAGGAAGCGGTCAAGAAAATTGAAAAACTAAGGAAAACTGTAGAAATAAAGAGAATTCGAAGTTTAAACAAAAAGAGGAAAATATGATATGATATTCCACTTGTTTAATTTTTTTAAAATCATTGTTGGAGGAAGTCCAAATACAGCGTGGCGTTCGGCAGGGCTGTGTATTGTCTCCGTTATTATTTAATTTGTATTCGGAGATGATCCTCTCGGAAGCTTTAGACGGCCTAAATCTAGGAATCGTGATCAACGGCGAAGAAATCAACAATTTGCGTTATGCAGACGACACGGTCTTACCGACAGGCAGTGCAGAAGATCTGCAAACTTTGCTCGATCATGTTAACGAAATGAGCAATCGGTACGGCTTAACCATAAATTCACGAAAAACAAAGTTTATGGTTGTCAGCAGGGAAAATGTTGACGTGAGAATATTTATCGCCGGAAAGGAAATTGAACGGGTCCACTCGTATAAATATCTTGGGTGCTGCGTAAATGATTCTTGGGATTGTAACCAGGAAGTCCGAGCACGTATTGAGCAAGCCAGAGGAACTTTGTTCAAAATGAGGAACCTGTTGTGCAATCGCAACTTGAGTCTCCAAACAAGGGTCCGTATCGTCCGATGTTACGTTTTTCCCGTGCTCTTATATGGACACGAGGGATGGACTTTAACTAGGACGTTGGAAAAGAAGTTGGAGGCTTTTGAGATGTGGGTATTAGGGTGGATCGAAAAAGGCGAATTTTTGAATTTCAAAACGCCTGATATGGGGATCGATGCCTTTTTATAATACTATTAACCCTAATTTTTTTCAGATTTTTTGAAGGTCATCTTGAGGTCGCGCAATGACCTTGAAGTTTTTCAAAAGCCCATATAAGGGCAAAAAATAAGAATTTTTTTTTGCTGAAAAAAGTATCGATTCCTATCGGAAATTTTGCGTAGATTACGAATATGAAGTCCAAAATCATTTTAAGTGTTCAATTTTTGAGCTTTACTCCTATTTTCTAAACCCTGAAATACTTTAGACTGCTTCTCCTTTTACCTTAAAAACTGTACACAAAAATAAATTTTGGACTTCATATTCGTAATCTACGCAAAATTTCCGATAGGAAGCGATACTTTTTTCAGCAAAAAAAAATTCTTATTTTTTGCCCTTATATGGGCTTTTGAAAAACTTCAAGGTCATTGCGCGACCTCAAGATGACCTTCAAAAAATCTGAAAAAAATTAGGGTTAATAGTATTATAAAAAGGCATCGATCCCCATATCAGGCGTTTTGAAATTCAAAAATTCGCCTTTTTCGATCCACCCTAGTGGGTATACCGTCGAATGCTTAAAATCTCGTGGACTGACAGGGTGAGAAATACTGACGTCCTGGCTCGTATGGGAAAGGAGTTGGAAGTGCTGTACGAGATCAAGCGTCGGAAGCTCGATTATTTCGGCTACGTGATTCGAAATGAAAAGTACCGCCTCCTTCAGCTTGTGATGGAGGGAAAAATCGAGGGTAAGCGCAAGCAAGGCCGTAGGAAGACCTCATGGCTTAAGAATCTCAGAGACTGGTTTGGTGTTGATTCCTTGAGTCTTTTTAGAGCGGCGGTCTCAAAAGTAAAAATATGCCAGATGATAGCCAATCTTCGTCGCGGAGACACGGCACTTGAAAGAAGAAGAAGAAGAAAATCATTGTTAAGTTTATAATATTTGACAGAAAGAAAAATTTTATTCTAAAATTTAATTAAATAGATATTTTTTAAAAGATGTAATAGATAGTTGTGATAGATGTGATAGATTTTTTTAATTCGAATCCAGAATGACTATCTAGTGACTTTATTTTTATTTGTTTATTTATTTATTTATTTATTTATTTATTTTTTTTTTTTCCTGAAAAAAAGATGGGATTTTTTTGTTTAGAAACACGAATAACTTGGCTTTTCAATAACATGAAAATTCATTTTTCGCCCGCTTAGGTATATGAAAAAATGGCGTTTTTTGTTTACAAGTAATGGAAAATGAATTTTTTTCAGTCTCTAAAAGTCTCTAAATGGTCTCTAATTTTCCGATTTTGGTCTCTAAAGTCTCTAATTTTGAAGGAGTAAATGACTTCGATGCCTGCGTAAGAGATAGCACTATTACTAAGCTTAGCGTTTGCGTTACCACTAAATTTTCAGTTACCGTTAGCAAAGTAATAATTACTAAATTTTCAGTATTATCAACTCAAATGTTTAGATGTCACGGGACCAGACTCAAAATTGAGTAACAAAAACCGAACTTTTTTTTTTTTTGTGACTATGAACGATTCTAGCCATACGAATAAAATCGAAATGGATTGAACTTTTACGCGTAACTCATAAATTACAACCACTTAGGTGGTAGCAAAAGTAGTTATTCGGACATTGTTGTCTGAATAAGATCAATCAGTGACTTTTCTCGCTCCTTTTCCTTAAGCGATTACGTAGTCGAATTACCGTTAATCGAAATTTAATGTTTCGAAAGTTGAAAGTGTTTTTCAATAAGTTACTTGATAATGGATTCCAGCTTGGACGATACTACTTTCTCGGCGAATTTGACCTCCGAAGCCAATTTTCCGCTAATCGCGCTTTTGTGCTTAAAGTTATATGTAAAATCGGTAACGATCGTTGTGGAAAAATCCGCGAAGGGAGTCGGTGACATCAACTCTGATGCCCTGAAATGTTTTTCCAATTATTTTATTTCCTTGAGTATAGTATCGGATCATAAAAAAAGTAACGGTAACAATTACTTGTTATTCAACCCTTCGAAGGACAAAGTATCATCCATTCTTGGTCTTAAACCGAATACCGTTGTCGTTTCCGTTGATGATCCTTTTAGTTTGAAAAATATTATTATACCCTCAAATACGGCATTTTATTCCATCGTAAAATCAAACGAAACGTGGAAATGTTTTATAAAATTTTGTCCCACTCCAGAATATCAGGAGAAAATTTGCGAAATGGCTACTTGGAAAAATGAGAAACGAACGTGGATTCAAAATGCTGATCTGGATTGTTTCAGAAAAATTTTGTATGATATGAAAGGGATTGTAATTAAACTGGGATCCGTACTAGCTGATGTAAGGAAAACGGGAACATGAATTGTGGAAAATGTTTTTAAAAAAATATGTATGTATTATTTTTAGAAAACATCGCATCTTAATGCTACTGTCCAAACTTGGAATACGATCCAGCATTACTTAGGATTCGAGTGAGTTAATTTTAAGTGTATGTTACGTGTCAGAGATCGAAGCCTACGAGGCCTAATTTAGGATTCAAATTTTTAAGGAATTGGTTGTAATTACAACTGTAATTAAGAGTACGCAACAACAGCTTGTCTGCTGCCACGATTTAATTTTTCCGCTTATGTTTAACTTATGAAACGATGATCGCTTAACAACAATTCTGTAACTCAGTGCAGAACAGCACCAAGTCCATTCAAGGATTGCAGCTTCTTATTTCAAACCTGATTATACAAAGCATACAAGTGTTGCCAACTTAAATTAAGGCTTAAGCAAGCCAACCTAAATTAAGTCTTCTGCAAGTTAACATTTCTGCTTTGTTAACGAAATAAGCTTGGTAGCAGAAGGCATAAAATCAGCACTGCCAACCGTTGAGCCTGTATACCTTTTGTAAAGTCGGGTTTGAAATAAGAAGTTGCAATCCTTGAATGGATTTAGTGCTGTTCTGCACTGAGGTACACAATTTGGTTCAGTTATTATTTTGCCACTTAGCCGACGTCGTGTCACAACGTCACATTCACCACTAAAGTGGATCGAAAAAGGCGAATTTTTGAATTTCAAAACGCCTGATATGGGGATCGATGCCTTTTTATAATACTATTAACCCTAATTTTTTTCAGATTTTTTGAAGGTCATCTTGAGGTCGCGCAATGACCTTGAAGTTTTTCAAAAGCCCATATAAGGGCAAAAAATAAGAATTTTTTTTTGCTGAAAAAAGTATCGCTTCCTATCGGAAATTTTGCGTAGATTACGAATATGAAGTCCAAAATTTATTTTTGTGTACAGTTTTTAAGGTAAAAGGAGAAGCAGTCTAAAGTATTTCAGGGTTTAGAAAATAGGAGTAAAGCTCAAAAACCGAACACTTAAAATGATTTTGGACTTCATATTCGTAATCTACGCAAAATTTCCGATAGGAATCGATACTTTTTTCAGCAAAAAAAAATTCTTATTTTTTGCCCTTATATGGGCTTTTGAAAAACTTCAAGGTCATTGCGCGACCTCAAGATGACCTTCAAAAAATCTGAAAAAAATTAGGGTTAATAGTATTATAAAAAGGCATCGATCCCCATATCAGGCGTTTTGAAATTCAAAAATTCGCCTTTTTCGATCCACCCTATTCACCACGACGTTACATTCACCATAACCATTTAAACTTGCTAGTGATTCGGTCTTTCTTTTTAGATTTGAGCATGTCGTAAGGCAGGTTCGTATGAGCGAAACAGTTGCGATTGCTCACCTTTTCCCCTTGTTAATATCCCGAAAAGTGGACGGAATAACGACGATGGCATTCGTCACAACGGCCAGAGTTAAGGTGATGGATTTCGTAATGGTGGGATTTGACGCTAAATATCACTTCGTCGTTCGTAAACCTGAATTTGAGCCTGTCACGTGGGAAGCCATCGTCCAAACATTCTCAATGGAAGTTTGGCTTTGCGTTTTATTTATGAATCTTTTGATGGCAGTAATTTTATGGGTGACCTCGAATATGACGTTTCCGGATTCGTTATTTTTCATCACCGGGTTGATATGTAACCAGGGTCAGCCGAACGATCCGGAAAACGCTTCCGGAAAAGTGACATTTTTCGTGGCGCTTGTTTATTCGTTTCTTTTATGGGAGACTTTCGGCTCGGTTTATTATTCGTTTCTGTCTGCAAGGAGGTTGAGTTTACCTTTTCAAAGCATCGAAGAGTTTATTCATAAGAAAAGTCACTCCCTTATTGTTTACAACGGCACTTCCCTTTACTCGGATTTGCAGGTAAACGAAGTGTAAATGAGCACTTACTGATTTAATTACTCTTTTATTCCTTTAGTCTCTTACTCCTTTACTTACCAGTTTCTTAATTACTCACCTACTTACTTTCTAAAATATTATTGACTTAAAATTGTTTTTAGAACGGAAGCACACCCGTTCTAAAACAACTTTGGGAACAGTTTTTAAAAGACGACCCTGGCCACGCCATTACTAGAATAAACATTGCCGCAGCTTTCGAGAAAGTGTGTAACGGAAAAGCGACGATCTTGGCGCCGCCTGCAGATTATTATTTCAAAAATATACCCTGCGATATGGTAAAAATCGAACCTGGTTATTTCGGAAGTGGTATTGCCGTTCCGTTGAGGAAAGGATTTCCTTTTTTGAAACAATTTCGAATAACGTAAGTTGAAGAAGTCGATGTGAAGAGGGAAATGAAAGAGATTTCGTTATTTTTTTTTTTTTTTTTTTTTTTTTTTTTGGCAGATTGATCCGAGTTTTGGAATATGGTATTATACGTAAAATTTTAGATGAATCTCAGACTATCAGCAATGTTGTCTCGAAAAACGTAGTTCTGGAACCTGTATCGTTTCAACAGGTTACATTCATGTTTTTCTTGTACGGTGTTTGCGTTATATTTAGTTTCGTCCAATTTTTTTTGGAAGTCATGTTTAATAGGAATAATAGCTCATGGAAATCGAAAAGGAATTGAATAAAGTTGTTGTATAAAAGGTTATAAAAAAAATGTTATAAAAGTTACAATAAGGTTGTAAAAAAAAAATAGTAAACATTTTCTGACGTGTGATTGTCAGCTTCAATTTTTTTAATAGCCAATACGATAACATATATTGGACAAAAAGAACTCACAGCACAAAAAAATAAAGAAAGATGGAAATGTTTTTTAAGGAATGAACGATTCAAAATTAAAAACGTAAAAAATACTTTTGGAAAGTTTTTAAATGATATCGTTTAATTACCACCCTTTTTCTCATTATGGTAAGACTTGACAATTTCTACTTCTGATTGTCAAACGTGTTTATTCGTTAACAAGTGTCATACTCATTGTAAATAATCAATGTATTACTAAGTTTAAATAAATAAAAAAAAAAAAAAAAAAAAAATAGGAAGATTGTGAGACGAAGAACACATTTTATTACATTTCGGACCTTAAAACGTTTTTTATTTAAGAAAAAGAAAGGGATGTTGACAAAGGTACTGTTTACATTTTATGCGACCCGACCCTATCAGCATTAGTTAATAAATTCATATTTATAAAATGTAAATTATAAGTTACATTTTAAAAATGTAAATTATAATTTACATTTTAATTCATCGTCGGAAACAAATCCGGAAGTTTTGATTCCTAAGAACACGAATAAACACTAGGGTGGATCGAAAAAAGCGAATTTTTGAATTTGAAAACGCCTGATATGGGAATCAATGCCTTTTTATAATACTATTAACCCTAATTTTTTTCAGATTTTTTGAAGGTCATCTTGAGGTCGCGCAATGACCTTGAAGTTTTTCAAAAGCCCATATAAGGGCAAAAAATAAGAATTTTTTTTGCTGAAAAAAGTATCGCTTCCTATCGGAAATTTTGCGTAGATTACGAATATGAAGTCCAAAATTAATTTTTGTGTACAGTTTTTAAGCTAAAAGAAGAAGCTGCCTCAAGTATTTCAGTGTTTAGAAAATAGGCTTAAAGCTCAAAAACCGAACACTTAAAACAATTTTGGACTTCATATTCGTAATCTACGCAAAATTTCCGATAGGAAGCGATACTTTTTTCAGCAAAAAAAAATTCCTATTTTTTGCCCTTATATGGGGCTTTTCGAAAACTTCAAGGTCATTGCGCGACCTCAAGATGACCTTCAAAAAATCTGAAAAAAATTAGGGTTAATAGTACTATAAAAAGGCATTGATTCCCATATCAGGCGTTTTCAAATTCAAAAATTCGCTTTTTTCGATCCACCCTAATAAACACGAGTTAACTGCAGTGAAAACACATTATTCAAGGACTAAATACGTAGAGAACAGAGTGGTCTGTTTTAATTAGCAATACAAACAAGTGTATAATTCTCGGCTGCATACATTGTAATTTTATTGTATGTTTTTTTTTTTTTTTTTTCTTTTTTTTTTTTTTTTTTTTTTTTTTTTTTTTCGAAAATTTTTATGAATGACAAAAACTCTGTGTGAAAAAGTAAACACAGACTTGTTTTCTGAACAACCTTTACTTCCTTTGGATTTCCTCGATATTAATTGTTAATGCAAGGACATTTGAATTAAGTATGAAATTAATATACCACAGTGCAATTTACATCTTAATTTAACTTTTAATTTTCCAACAAACCAAAAACTGCTTTAAGGCAGGTGTAATTCTCTCAGTTGGGGTTATCGGTATATCGATCAAAGAGGGAACCGGGAAGATGTTCAGTAAAAGAATACACCAGAGGTACACGAAGAGTGGATTTAAACCACCGACCTTTTGTTTTCATGACGGCTTCTTAATTTAACATTGCAAGGAGTTTGCATAGGATTTTATTATATTCTCTAGTTCAATTCCGATGGGGTAGCCTGGTTTTTCCTTTCCCTAGCCTCTAATTTTACCCAAACACCCCCAGATGCGCGCGTCAATACCTTGCACTTTACATTCAATTTTTCCTTTCCCGGCACAGGTTTAAGACAATATTTCCGTAATACATTTGAAATTATTACTTTCATTTCAATCAAAGCGAATTTATACCCTATAAAAAAAATTAATAATTAAAACAAATTAATATAAAAGGTTGAACAGAATAAAAGGTTTTTGTTTCGAAATACCTATGCAATTGCGAGGACCAGCGCTGAAAGTTAAAAAAGCATAGGGATGTCTTGTTTCGCATTTACTCGGTTCGAAATGATCCGGGTCGAAAATTTTAGGATTCGGGAAACTGTCTTCTAGGACATTGGTTAACCAAGGCGAAATGAGGACTGTGGATCCTTTGGGAATCACAAAATTCCTAATTTTTGCATCTTCACCTAAAACTCTAAATATAAATGGTACAGACGGATAAAGCCTCATCGTTTCCTTAATGCATTGTTCCAAATAAATCATTTTCCGGACATCGGAAGCTGTTGGACTTCGTGTTGAATCCCCGAAAATTAATTCGAGTTCTTCAACAATTTTTTCCTTTAAAAAAGAAGTATTGTTATTGGTTAGCTGTGTCGATTTTACATTAAGATTAAGAAGAAAAAAATATTACTTGAACTTTCGCATTGTTCGCTATCTGATGAAGGCAAAATGCTGTTGTGGTTCCCACACTATCTTGACCCTTTAAAAAACAAAGTAAGATTAACGGTCACTTTTTCCTGAGTTTTTTATATCGATGGTCTGCTTACAGCTAATATGAATGTACCAGCTTCCTTGATGCAGTCTTCTTCCGTAAAAGTTTCATTTTGTATATCCAGAAGAAAGTCCAAAAAGCACTTGTTTTGAAGTAATCCTTTTTGCCTCATTTCTCTTCTGCCCTGGATAATCTGTAAAGTTTTTAAAAAGCCCATTTAAAAAATATTTATTTGAGATCATTTATACTATGTTTGTATGACGTTTGAAATTTTTTATATATATTGCAAAGCGAACCAGCAAAGGCATCCCTTTTTTTGAAAAAATAAATTACGGATTAGAAATTTATTTCCTACCTTTTTAGTAAAGCTTTGTCTTGAATTTGCAAGATCGTTCTCCGTTTGGGCTCGATTAGTCCTACTATAAATAAAATTTAATCCTAGCCAAGGCTTAAGAAAACGATCGGTAAATTTATTGGAACTTCTGAAAAAAAATCAAGTTGGTAATATAATGAACAGACATGAATCCCTTGCCAGTTTTTTTCAGCTTAGAGAGTTAGGGCAAGCAATAGTACATGGGTAACAGTCTCCACTTTGGAAGGTCCGCTATCGACCAAGACGATATCTTGGATTCTTATGCCACGGCATAAGATACTTGTCATGAGATCTATGAAGTCATATCGTGCCCTAAACGGTTCGGAACCGGTGTCTAGATATATTAGGTTTCTCTCAGCCCCCTCCTGTGAGAGCTGATGATGCTGGCAGTGGTGGTTAAGTTTTAAGGTTTATGTATTAAGGTTAGTGGAATAAATGTCTAGCGCCATCCCCCGTTCCGTTTAAAACAGAAAACGGGGTTACGCCAATTTTACTTACTCCTTATAAGGCATAGAGCCGACATCATCAAACGCTGTGTTAGGATCCAAATCCAAGCCGAGTATTGATTCTAAAGTGTTATGCAACATAAAATAAAATATTTATGTAAAGTTTGACTGAGGAAAATGATTTACGAAATAAAAAAATTAAATGCGACAGACATAAAACTTGTAAGCTTAATTACAGCAATTCAATAGTCATTCTGTTACCTACTGTTAAATAAACTTACCACTTAAAATGCAATAGACTGTTTTATTAACGAATGATGTAATATTTAAATTTGAAGCTTTCTCTAAATTTTCCTCAAATGCTTTATTTAAAAGTTGCGATCCTTTATTAAAAACTGGAATATATTCCTCAATATTTTTGACGTGGAAATGAGGGTGAATTTTCTGCCGATGACTCCTCCATATTGACGCTATTTTTATGACAAAAAGAGTAAAGTTTAAATAACTTGAAAATGCATTAGTCAATTGACCATGCTAATTAATTATTACTATTATTGTATTTTAATGTTTTTCTTTTCTTTTCCATTTTCAGCTAAGGTTTTTCCTTGATTTAAGGTTGCTTGGTTAACATAAAAATTCGTCGATCTGTTTATCCCGTACGAAAAAGAGTCGCCGATAATGGAAAAATAACCGATAATTAACTGCGGAAATAACTATACTGAGTTAATCGCTCAATACATATAGTAAAATCGGACACTTATTTAACTACCGGAAAACTTTCGTTTTTAATAGTTTTTTAAAAAAACGCGGCAAAAACAAGGGAATCAGTTACCGTAGAATGGGGTGAAGTTGAAGGTGGGGTGAAGTTGAAAGGAAATTCCAAAAAAGAATTTAAGGTTTATTTTTGGCACTGATACGGCATTAATACGTGAAAAGTAATTGTACTATTTGTCGGAATAATTTCATCGGTACTAATTATTTCAATAGTGCAATGTTCTTAATGTCAGTCTTATTTTTTATTTAATTCTGCTTATATACATACCTTCACTGGTCAAAAGTCCATCACCCAACAAATTTCTAAAAAAAGAATACGGGTATGGTTTTTGCACATGTTTTGGACTCCTCAGAATTTTCTGAAATAAAACATACATTTTTTTATCTGTGCTGTCTCGTCGTCTAATTATGAAATACATTTTTTAAATATAAAATGACTTTGACGTAACAAAAAAAATACGTATTTTTGAAGAGCCATTTTATCTTATGTAGTAGTGTTATTTTTAAAGAACGTTAAAATTAAAAATACAAAGCTAAAAGTGAATTACCTCAACATCATCAGGATCTATAATTAGAACCACTGGAAAAATGAAATTCCAAAGTCCTATAATAGGCCCATAGATTTTCCGAAATGTGGGGAGTTCTTCTGTGAACCCTAAAAGCGAATTAAACATAAGCCTCCTGCATACCTACATAAGTGAAGTCTTTATATAAAATCATTTCGTGATTTGCTACTTTGTAATATCAGTTACATGCAGCTGTTAGAATTCATTGCCTCCTCAAAACTAGTTAAATTCACATCTATGATTTTTATGTTTTTTTTATGCCTAATTTGTTCAAATCTCCAGGTACGCTAAAGGTATTTAATACATTACGTTTATCCAAAAAATGTCCAACATGCCCAAGAATTAGGTGACGAGGCGGTCCTGGTAATCGCAGCATCAGCCATATTATTCTCAACTGCTGTCTCAATAGACGAGCGACAAAATAAATTGTTATTGTGATGACAAGCATCCACTTAACAGGGACTAAACAGTTCAATAACTGTTCAATCTGAAAAGGAAAAAAGAAAAGTTTGCATGCTTACACAGCTCGTCCGTTGCAACTGTCACTGATTTTGCTGAGTTTTTTATAAACATACCATTCTGTCTCTAATTTTTATTTGCTCTCGTCGGTAAGTCCCAAAACTGAAACTATTTTTTTCGCTTCAACTTGAAGCATCTATAAAATTTGCAAATCCAAAAAACGAGGCAGAAGTTCTGTCTATAAAATACTATGATATCCTTACCACTATATTTTTAAATAAATCCGACAAATTCGTCCACATGTTTTAGAAAAAAAAAAAAAAAAAAAAAAAAAAAAAAATACTTATTCTCTTTTTGAGAACTTTAAAACAAAATTCCGATCTGATACGTAAACCTTCTTTGCAAAGTAATTTTAGTTGTTAACTTCCTCGAATTTTGCTTGTAGTAGTCCTTCAGAACGATATCTACAAACTGCTTGTTAAGTGGGAAAAACTTTATGTAAACTAAATTCAGGATTTTTGCTTATTGTTTAATTGAATCGAAACAATCTTCCCAGAGTTTTCATGGTCATTTCAACTTTTGTTTAAAACTAGTTCCAGGATTACCAGGATAACAAAGAAAAAAAAATTTTCTTTTTCTTTTTATATTTTTAAATATTTTTTTAAGCCTCTATAGGTATTCATTTCTTAACCTAGCCCTCCCTCAGATCCGGCCACCTGTTGTCTTTTGGCAACAATTTAGATAATCTACCAGAAACTTTTCTTGATTTCATGATAATGAGAAGCAGTAGTGGTAACTTTTTTTAACAATAATTGTTAGAAAAAAATTAATGTTTAAAGAACAAATTATACAGTTTATTGGATAGCATTCTTAACATAAAATCTTATTTTACAAGGTAACCTGAACATTTTAACTGAGTTATCCTAACCTTAATGTCAGCACATCCATTTGCTACGAATTCTAGGTCCGTGCGACCAATAATTTTAGTTCGGCTGCAAAGTAGCAAGCTGTCCTCCAATTAAATAACTGGTTGAGTCAACTATAAGACCCGTAAGACCTCGCGGAAAAGCCTCATTGGACAGCGTTTCCAATGGGCTTTCATATAATGAATACACCATAGGTAGTGTTCGGAATTCTCCTTTTTTTCGCGTTCCTTAATAAGGGAGAGGTTCTGCGGATCAAAGAGTTAAAATGCTAAGAGCCCGACGGTGCCTTACTCACCACCTAATTAGGGCGATAGCAGTCAGTCGTCTGTGAAACTCGGTGGCGGAACCACCGGAGTTTTTTTGTATCTGCCGCGTTTCTTTTTTTTCTCTGTTATGTAAATAGCTGTAAAATAAATCGTTTGTTTTCGTTATTTTAACTCGTTTATTTTTTTCTTTTTAAAATGGCAATTCATATATTGCACATTTATGGTGCCGAAACCCGGGAAAAACGGGAATTTTCTCAAAATTACAATGTTGCGCAATAAGTTGTGCAATCATTTACATCCATCTGGATAACTCTTTATGTACTTTTTGGATGCAACCTGGACCAAGTTTAGTGAATCGCGTGTGATATGAACACTTTTATCAGAATTTCCTTTTTTTTCTGGTAAAATCAGATCCGTAACAAAGCGGTCACTTTGAGCGTCCTGGGCTTAGCACTGTGACGTCATTCGTTGTAAAACCTCTCGACTGCTTGATCGTATAAAACAAGATGTCGGACTTTACTGATTCTGTCACAAGGCAAGCTACGTTGCAAAAATACATCGCAAATACTCAAATCAACTTGGGTAAGTTGGGTAAGGCGAAACGAACCATTCCAACGTTGGAGGCTAGGATCGATTTACTTGACAGATATTGGGACGATTTTAGTAACCGGCACATGGAGATGTGCGTCCATGCCGATTACGCAGCTTCCGCCTATGCCACGGACAACGTTTTCGAACTTGTTGAAGAGAATTATTTGGAACAGAAGACGCTTCTTCTAGATGAAATCGCAAGCTTGAAAACTCAAGGCAAGTCTTCTGCTTCTGCTTCTGCTAGTGGACAACAGGTAGCACAGCCCGCTACAGCTACTTCCAAACGAGGCCGTCTTACGAAGATCGAACTTCCGAAGTTTGACGGAGCGTATCACCTCTGGGAAGGTTACCGCGACATGTTCACTAGCTTAGTGATCAACGATCCGGAGTTAGACGATGTGACGCGGATGCACTATTTAAAATCAAGTCTGGGAAAAGAGGCGGCGTCACTAATCGCAAATTTGCAAGTCACCAACGCAAATTTCACGGTTGCTTGGAATGCTCTTAACAGCAGGTATGACAACAAGCGGTTGTTAATATACCACTACCTCGAACGGCTATACGAAATAAAACCGGCTATCAAAGAAAGCGGAGCAGAATTAAAACGCGTCCTTGATGCGGTAAACGAAATCGTAAGGGCTTTAGAAAACTTAAAACGCCCAACGGACAAGTGGGATGACTGGTTTGTCCATATTTTAAACAAAAAATTGGATACAACGACCAGAAAGGACTGGGAAACTTCGCTTACCGATCCAACGGCGTTTCCGACTTTCGCGGACATGGTCAAATTCGTCGAAAAGCGAATGGTCGCCTTATATTCCGTGGCACCGCCTTCTCGTGAACGGGAAACGACAGAGCCTCCGCGGAAACGACAGGATGATCGAACGTCCAAACCGACGGAGAAATCACGGAGTAAGACGAATCTTACTGCGCATTCGGTAAATGTGAAGGACAAAGATAAAACCGGCGAAAAGGACAAAGTGCCGTCGAAGAAACGCGAGTGTCCGAAGTGCGGTGAGGACCACAAAATAGCCTACTGCAACGGCTATCGTAAGCTGTCCGGAGCCGATCGATATGAGATGATCAAGGACAGAAAACTATGTACGAATTGCCTTGGCAACCATATCGCGGACGATTGTCAAAGTTTCAACCGCTGTTTGATCTGCAATGGAGAGCATCATTCCTCGTTACATGATGCTCCCCAGGTTGTCGAAAAAAGGACGAGAAACTTACCGCGGCGTGCGTGCAACAAGTGCCAGGCGGGAGTTCCCTTTTTCCGCCCGTCTTGCTCGGTACTGCTAAGGTCGACGTAATAGGTCCCAAGGCTCGATCAGGCGGTTCTAAAGCAATGTTGGATCCGTGTGCCGAGGCGTGTTTCATAACTGAGCATCTAGTTCAAGCGATGCGGTTACCCCGTTACAAGTTCGATCTCACCGTAGAAGGTATCGGTGGAGCTCAACCGCCGCGTCCGAAGTTTTACACCGAGTTTCAAGTTCGGAGCAGCGTGAATCCCTCGGAGGTTATACCAGTGCGTGCGTTGGTGCTCAAGAACGTTTTAGCGAATCGACCAGCCACTCGAATTCCTCACGATAAATGGAATCATTTGGACGGTCTCACTTTAGCCGATCCCGACTATGCCGAATCGTCGAAGATCGATTTAATACTCGGAATTGACATTTATACTCAAGTTGTACTCGAAGGAATACGCAAGGGTCCACTGGGCACTCCCATGGGACAAAACACCACATTCGGATGGGTTCTTATGGGAGGAAAAGGAGCCTCGCATGGTGTGAAAAACCTGCACTCCGTCGTTGCCTCGCCTGGCCTTATTCAATACAACGAAGAGGAATCCTTATCGAACGAGCTTCGTCGTTTTGGGAAATCGAAGAGGTCGAGACGCCGCAACGGCCGTATACGATGGAAGAAGAGCACTGCGAGTCCTTGTTCCTCGAAACCACAGCTCGAAACGCTGACGGT
Organism: Liposcelis bostrychophila; assembly: GCA_037577465.1. NCBI lineage: Eukaryota > Metazoa > Arthropoda > Insecta > Psocodea > Liposcelididae > Liposcelis > Liposcelis bostrychophila. The sequence goes on along the minus strand of CM075209.1, from coordinate 23,254,445 downwards.
CGCTACGTGGTACGGCTGCCTCGTCGAACCGAAATCTGACTAGGAAATTCTCATGGCGTCGCTCAGCGTACTCTCGCTAGGATAGAGCGTCGCTGCCTTAAAGACCCTCCTTTGGGCGCCGCGTATATCGAATTTATGCGCGAATATGAAGCGTTAGGTCATATGGTCAAGTCCGCTCCGAATCCGTCAGCAAACTTTTTACCTCATCACGCCGTGTGGAACGAGGAAAAGGGCAAGATACGAGTGGTTTTTAATGCATCGGCAAAAACAACCAACGGCTTATCGCTCAACGATATGTTAATGCCCGGACCAAAGCTACAACCGGACATTGATCTCATTATCAGCAATTGGAGACATTATCCTATTGTTTTTACCGCAGACATCGTGAAAATGTTTCGTGGTATTCTCGTCCACGAAGACGATTTGGACCTGCAACGGATCCTCTGGCGCCATAGTCCGGAGGACCCCGTTAGTGAGTTCACCTTGCTTACGGTGACTTACGGCACTTCCTCGGCTCCGTGGCTCGCTATACGTACTCTTCGTCAACTTGCGAAGGATGAAGGGGATCGCTTCCCGGATGGAGCATCAATCCTCTTGAATGAAACGTACGTGGACGACTGCTTCTCAGGAGGCTACGACCATTCAGAAGCTCTTCATCGACGAAATCAGTTACAGGGTATCCTAGATGCTGCTGGACTTGCCCTCGCGAAATGGGCGTCGAATTCGGACGAGCTCTTGTCGGATGTTCTGCCACCTACTGATCCTGCCACTCGAGATTTCCAGACCGATCGCTCTGTGAAAACCCTCGGAATTCAGTGGAACAGCGTCGACGATTGTTTTCATATTAAAATTCACCGTGAACCTCCGTCCAACTGCACCAAGCGCAGCGTACTATCCGTCGTGGCTAGTATTTACGACCCGTGCGGTTGGGTCGCTCCGGTGGTCGTGGTTGCAAAAATCTTCATTCAAAAACTGTGGCTCGCCCATTCGGACTGGGACGATCAGCTCCCACCGCATCTTGCGGAAGAATGGAACCAGTTCTCCAGTTCGTTACCTGACGTCGAAAAAATCGTCATCCCGCGCTGGCTTGGAACAGACCAAGAGTCGACGATCGAGCTGCATGGGTTTTCTGATGCGTCGCTGTCAGCTTACGCGGCGACCATTTACCTACGGATCGTAAACCGTAGGGGTGCAGCTAGTACCAAACTCGTAATGGCGAAGACTCGAGTGGCTCCTGTACAAGTAATCAGCTTGCCTCGACTTGAACTTCAGGGCGCGCATCTTCTTAGTTCGTTAGTCAAAAAGGTGCTGCGCATCCACTCCCTGAACTCAGATACTCCGATCCATATGTGGAGTGACTCCACAATCGCTCTCACATGGATTGGAAATCATCCATCGAAATGGAAAACTTACGTTGCCAACCGAGTGGCAGACATACATCAGCGTCTTCCCACTGCGACTTGGCATCACGTCCCTTCGGAGGACAATCCAGCCGATTGCGCCTCTCGTGGCATGACGCCCATCGATCTTTCTGGCTTCTCCCTCTGGTGGAATGGCCCGCCCTGGCTTCGAGACGAATCGACAGCGTGGCCGTCTCTCGTCATTGATTATGGAGCTTCCGTAATCGAAGAGAAAAAGCCAAAGGCCACTGGACTACCGGTCGCCATTCTGAAACCGGTAATCTCTGATTTATTGAATCGATATTCATCGTACACAAGACTTCTCCGGTTAACGGCGTGGTGCCGCCGTTACTTGGCCTGTCTTCACACACCGCTCCGGAGTAAGGATGACCTTAAACGAGCTCTCGCCAATTATGATCCTCGCAACCTCCCATCCCGATTGAATGCGTATCATCTTCGGGATAGCGAGGAGTACTGGATTCGGCGTGTTCAACGGCAAGCATTCGCTCGCGAAATTAACGCATTAACGAACGAAACTCAATTACCGTCTAATAGCGTTCTTCTCAAACTTAATCCCCAGTTGGACGCCGGTGGTAGGCTCCGCGTGGGAGGTAGGTTAGCCAACGCTCGCTTGCCGTACGACGAAATGCACCCGATAATTTTACCGAAGGATTCTCCCTTATCTAAACTCTTAATTGCGGAAGCACATGCGCAAACTCTTCACGGCAGCATCCAGTTAACTATGAGTGCACTCAGGCGACGGTTCTGGATACTGGGAATGAGGAACGCAGTGAAGAGCTTTATCCACAGATGCCTTCGTTGTGTGCGGTTCGGAAAGAAGGCCGAAGCCCAACTCATGGGCATGCTTCCGGACTTCCGCGTCAACCCGTCTCGACCGTTTTTACATACCGGTGTCGACTACGCCGGACCGTTTTCACTCAAGTGCTCAAAGGGCCGTGGTCGTGCAACGTTTAAAGGCTACATCGCGGTCTTTGTGTGTATGTGTACTCGCGCTATTCATCTTGAAGCAGTCGGGGACCAAACCACCGACGCATTTATTGCGGCTCTCAAGCGTTTTACCGGTCGCCGGGGACTTCCTCTGACCTATACAGTGACAATGGAGGCAACTTTCAAGGTGCCGCTGCTCAGTTGGACGACGACGGCTTGTCCGCCGAGTTAGCTAATTTTCTCACAGCCCGCCGCATTAAATGGCATAATATTCCTTCGCGTGCGCCTCACTTCGGTGGAATATGGGAAGCGGGTGTCCGCTCCGTGAAGCATCATCTCCGTCGGACTCTCGGCGATGTTATACTCACTTATGAGGAGATGACTACGATTCTCGCGCAAATCGAAGGATGCCTAAACTCGCGCCCAATTTGTCCAATTAATGACGATCCTAATGACTCTTTGGCTCTCACGCCCGGTCATTTTTTAATCGGCAACGCTCCAGTCACGTTTCCCGAACCGTCCGTGCTGGAGTTGCCCGTCAACCGCCTCGACTCCTGGCAACGTTGCCAACGGCTAGTTGAAGACTTCTGGACCCGGTGGAGGAAGGAGTATTTGGGGCATCTCCTCGCCCGTCAGAAATGGATGCTTCCGAAGGCTAACCTCGCCATCGGCGATTTAGTTCTAATGAAAGAGGACAATGAGCCCCCTGGGCAATGGCCCCTGGCCCGCGTGACGACCGTTCATCCGGGCGCCGACGGTCTCGTCCGGGTAGTCACCGTGCAGAAGGGTAATCGTAAAACCCTCGGTGCGCCGCCGCGCCTCTTCAAACGGCCAGTGCATAAACTCATTAAATTGTTTCCCGATGTGGATTGAAACTGACCTCGTCAGCGGGGCCGGAATGTTCGGAATTCTCCTTTTTTTCGCGTTCCTTAATAAGGGAGAGGTTCTGCGGATCAAAGAGTTAAAATGCTAAGAGCCCGACGGTGCCTTACTCACCACCTAATTAGGGCGATAGCAGTCAGTCGTCTGTGAAACTCGGTGGCGGAACCACCGGAGTTTTTTTGTATCTGCCGCGTTTCTTTTTTTTCTCTGTTATGTAAATAGCTGTAAAATAAATCGTTTGTTTTCGTTATTTTAACTCGTTTATTTTTTTCTTTTTAAAATGGCAATTCATATATTGCACAGGTAGGCCCTTAGGGCCTTTTCTGACGTCAGACGATGAGGTGGGATTTTGAAACCTCCCATATTTGGAGGATTTTAGGAAAAGTTATCCATAACTGAGTTATCGATTTGGTTCGCATATTTGGTCTTGTAAATTATTTATCGACTAGAGTTTGAATTTTTTTACTGTAGCTGTAGATGTTCTTCTATGAAGTCCTTATGCGATGAAAACTTCGTAAATAAAACATATTCTTTCCCTTTACATGCTTTGCTACCTAAGCTAACGACTCCCCGTAAGTAATAAGCATCGGTTTTCGTATCTTCGAAGACCAAACCTCCTCCTACGTCGTATCTGCATAACGTTTTTTCTGAAACGAAAAAATAGAACCTTTGAAATCTTGTCCTTATATTGTTTCATTCCCGAAAGATATGAACTTACCTGAACTCTTATCGCCTGCACATATTTTATCAGGTCTTACAAACGGGAGCAAGGAAGAGCTGATAGTATTTTTGCATTCGTCTGCCGGTACAAATGGCATATCCATTATGTGAAAAGTCTGGCCTGAATCTTTCGGTGGCTTTACTCCCCAAGTCGGAACTTTTCCATTGCTCTTTCTGAGCTGATCGCGTTCGAAGTTGCCTTTTTCCAATCTATGCAGACGGGTCTAACTGCTGTAGTGAATTCGACGGGGGTCTTGAGAACTATTACAGCAATATCACCAGCATAAAATGACCTACTCCCTAGGTACCAAGGAGAGATTTCGATTTTTTCTACCTGTAAGAGTATAAAGTACACAGCAAAAAGCACACAGCTTGAAATTAAGTCTCGGAACTTACGTCCAAGATTTGAGCTAAATTCTCTCTTAGAGGCGGATTTAAGGTCCTATAATATTTTCCAAGTCCTATTTTGAAAATTGAGGGATCGGTTACATTAGTTTGAAGGCTTTCCATTGCCAAAGAGATGCAAATTGCGCCCGTAATGACAATTTTATCAGAGATCAAAGTTCCTTCACAAATCCGTTTGAAGTCACCGTCTTCTTCCTTGTAGACGCCAGCATGCCACGGGAATTCCCCGTATCTTACTTCGGCGGAAATTTTTGGTTGCTCTGATTCCATAACAGGTCTGCCACATTCTGCAAAATGAAACGGTTAATTATTCGAGGAACGGTGATCAGGTGGGGAGTCCAATTCAATTCTTACGCCAGATGGGGGGCCAAGAGGGCTCAGTCTCCCTGTGAAGTTTGAGCCCCCCAGTAAAATTTTTTTGCCAATGGATTTTAGAATAAAAGGGGCTATGTGGAACAATGCACCCCACATCTTTTTTGATTGACTACAGATCAGCTTTTTAGTAGAGGCCCTATATAAAAAGAGACTGGCGAATTCACCAATAGATCTGATTGGTTCGCTTTTTAAAAGCCATAATGGACGGCCATATTGGAAATATAATGAAAATTTCACGGTCGCATAGACAGGCCCGGAAATTTCCTATGCGGATCATGTCCCGCTTAGCTAGGTACATTTTAGTTCTAAAATGGGTCACTGGCGGCGCTGCGATCTTCAGAGACGCGACATGTCTAATCGCTTAAGTTGGGACCATGGCTGTAAGACGTCTACACGGCTGTGTGCCGCCAACGTTTGCATCAAATCTCAACGACCAGTCAAAAAGCGTTTTTCTAACTAGTAGCGCTTACGGGGGTAGAAAGGAAGAACGAATTTTTGCGTAGTTAAGCGGGACAAGATCTCCCATGTATAAGGGATCTAGGAGTTATTAATATTGTAATGGCGTCGATTTGTTATTCTTCGTTTGGAATGTTTTTATTTATTTTCGCTTTTGATTGGATTCTATAATAATGTAGTCACTTAATCTAGTCACCGAAACTTGTGAAGGATGCAGGCATCCTTCACGTTTTCATTTTATATCATTTTAACGTCAATTTTAATTATTTTATAGTCAAGTTCCTTGAGAATGACCTTAAATATGGGTCGAAATAGCTATCGGAAAAATAAAATGGCTTAATAAAATCGTATTATCAGTATCTTGTGGTATTTACCTGGAAACAATATTAATAATCCTCATACCACAGACTCCGTTTTCTCGTAAGATCTAGGAGTTTCCGGCTCCTATAGGAGCTTCTATAGAAGTAATGTTTTTATAATGCCGAACCTTTCCTTTTAACAATTAATTTGACAAGAATATAAGGCTTACGGACAACGCAGAAATCATCTATGAGTGATCGATCCCATTGCCCGTTCCTGCATTTGATCCTTCCATATTCCGGTTCCCTGATTTTTTTATACATAAACGGATTGCAGCTGAAAATGGCTGTTGAGTTTGACGGCAATGGTTCGTCGCATGGTATCGGTTCACCTTGAGGATTTAAGCAAATAATGCGAAGTTTGTTGGAATGTAATGGCTCGCATTGATTTTCCTCGTAGTCTGATATCTGCCTGGAAGTTCTTGTTTGTCCATTTGTGCATATTACTGAAAATGCTGAAGAGGGAAAATATTGCTTAATATTTTCTGAAAAGGTGGGTCGAAGCTGACGAATTTTGGAACATTAAAACTCCTGATAGCGAATAGGTCAGGTCATTGTGTTACCTCAAGATGACCTTCAGAGATCTGAAAAATAGTGTTGCTAAAAGGCACACACTGCTGTCAGAGTTTTCAAAATTCAAAATTCGCCGGTTTCGATTCACCTTATTATTTATTTACCCCATCTGCATCCTAAATGACCAGATCTTTTAGATTTACACCTTAATTTTTTTTTAAAAATAGGATTTGATCTTAGACTTGAATGTTGGGCTCCAGAAATGAAACAAAGACAGATGCAAACTTGGGACAATAGTACACGTATATCACATGCAGCCTTTTTTACCGTTTGGAATAAAATTTTATTTAAAATTCTAACGGGTTTCAAAGCTCCGAAAATTTAAAATTATTAATTTGAAAGTGTTTTACTTACCTGATAGAAAATAAAATATAATATTCACGTGCATTTTTAAGTCTGCCAAATGATTTGTTTAAAATGCGAAGTTACATGGAAAATTATGATAGCGATTAAAGTGATCTTAATAGTGGACTTCTTTTTTTCTTTTCAGGGCCGGACAAAGGCAGTCTGATACATCAAAGATCGGCTAAGCAGCGAAACTCATCCTTGGTTTTTTTAAGAGGACTTCAATCTAAATCCGTAAGTACATATACTTTTATCCTTTTAGCCCTATGAACCTACTTCCGTTTCCAACTAACAAAGAAACATCCCTAAAACATCCAGCGGAGATGTTTTATGAAAATTAAAATGGTCCATTTTTTTCTCTTTTTCATACTCAAGTGCTACCTAGCCTCCATTCTTTTTGATTTTACATATCCATCAGCGCTTTAAAAAAAAAAAAAAAAAGTTTCTTGCTACTTGAGTTCTTCTAATTCGCTTACGAACCAAGTAGAGACGGCACTGTTAACTTGAAAAAAAAGAAAAAAAAAATTAGGCCACCAGGAAAACTTGTGACCAAACGAAACCGCATATTTAGGCTTATCGTGTTTTATTTTTTTTGATATGGATGCTTAGGTAACCCGTTTTTTGCGAATCGAGCAATCTGATTTAATTGCCTTTGAAAGTATAAAGTAGACAACATATACGTATAATACGTAAAATTAGACAGGCTTTAAGCGGGAAAATCAAAATGGCTGTTTTATTTCGACTTGTTGCTTTTTGTCGCCGCCTTGTAAACTGGAAGTACGCTGTATTTCCTGCCACGACGGCTTCTCTCATTCAGCCATTATTTTTTCATCGTAGTTTTGTAACGGGTAAGTTATTTTTTGAATCGTAATTCCCTCATAATTTAACGAATGATTTGTACTGAAAACCGTTTAATTATAATATTAAACGTTGTTAGTTGGTAATTACATCAAGTATTTAACCGGATGGCTTGATATTTGAGAGTTTTGTGGATTAAAATATAGCGTCGGCCCCAAGCCGGTAAACTCGTATAGGTACGAGTGAATTCATTTCGTTTTTTCTTGTTATTGTAACGCTTGATTTGAATTTAAATTAAAACGACTGCAGTATAGATCGATAATGATAGTTATGTAAAAGCAAATGCCTTGACATGGGAGCGATAGATAGCCATCAGCTTCACATAGCTTCTCTCATAAGGGCATAAGCTGGAAAGGTAGCATTTTTTTTAAGTTAACTTGTACATGGTTTTCTCGTTAAGCGTTCAAATCTGTTCAGTTTTTGCTGTTTCCTGGGAAATATTATGAAAAGACTAAATAAGAATAGATTGTAAGTGATTTCTTTTTTTTTTATTCGCAGGTGCTATTCTTCAAGATTGGGAACAGAAGGGCACCAACCGTTCATAGTAAACTTTGTGTGACACCGCGTCTGCCTTGTGAAAAATTTCGACTCGATCAATAATTGAAGATAATTGGCGAGAACTGGTTAATGACAGACATGAACTGTGAAGAGTGAAGTACACATTGATAAAAATCAGGAAAGCAGGCCTAGAATTGCTCATGTTGGAAGAGAAGGACCAGAAGAGGTCGTTTGAAGGTGAGAATGAACAAATCTTTTTTTTTTTTTTGGTAACTATAATGTTGTGAGTTGGCCGAAGAAAAATCAGTTTAAATACAGCCAGGTTTTGAAAATAAAAATGGAAATAAAAATGATCTTGCCATGGTAGTAAATAAGTTGAAAGGTGAATTAACTCTTCATTTTATTATTTTCAGGTAATGGTCTCTTTAGAAGATTAGTCTGTATGAGAGTATTAGACGAAGGTAGAATGAAACTTGATTACGTCTTGAATTTGAAAATTGAAGACTTCCTGGAAGGGCTTTTCGAGACTCAAGTTTTCAAATGAAGCTTTCCGAGTCTATCCATCATACTCGAGTGTTGATCAGACAAAGGCATATCCAGTTAGTATTATTTTAATTATTAATTTTTAATTTTTTGTTTTTTGTTATTTTTTGCTGCATTGGCAGAGCTTATAGTTAAATTTGTTATGTAGAAACTTAGTCTTCTGTGTTGGTTAGGAATGTTTATCATTCCATGATATTGTTTAATATAGCCCATTTTGAGTTTAATAACCAATAAGAAGACAAGTTTCAAGTTTTTATTAAAAAAAGCTAGTTGTAAAATAAGCCTTTTTCTTTTTGTTGCAGTACATGAAAAGAAAGCCTTGAAAGGATTTTGAAGGAATCGACCATTTTTACATACAGGCAACTTGATGTTAAAATTCAACATTCTCACATCAACGTCTGCTTTTAATGTTGGCCATTTATTTCTAGAGGATTTAAGCGTTAGGTAATATTTATAGTTAATATTAAGAAAATATTAGGGAATTATAAGCAAGGCTTGAACTTCAAAAAATGCATATAAAATTTGATTTTAGGAATTTACAAACTTTTATAAAAGAAGTTTGACTGAAGATAATAATTTTTTGAATTTTTTGATCTTAAAAACAGCTTTAAAAACATAATATGATAATAAATGGTTTGAGCCTTGGTTCAGTAGTTATATTTAGAAATCAGCTTTTTTTAGAAAAATATCTTTGCCGTAGAAATGCTTACTAACTGCATGGCTTTGTTTTTAAATTTCTCCACAAATCGAAATGATGATATGTAGTATTTTTTATGCTTAAAAGAATAATTTTCAATTTTTGGAACAGTGTGTTAAATTTTGAAGAATTTTAAACTTCTGTTTGTTCCAAAAAATTAAGAACTTTTTTAAGTTTTGCAGAGTTTTATCCATGTAGAGAAGCACGATCCTGTAATCCGCCTCTTGAAATGTTTTCGTTTCATCTGGCTGTTGTCAGTATATAAGAGGTGATTGAGTCATAATCGGTTTGCTTTGAGTCTGATTGAACGCAAATGAAGCTGCCGTTGTCGTAGTTAATAAGCGGTGTTCGTAATTAAGATATAAGAAAATTATTGAAGCAAGAATCTAACGAAGGGCTGCGAATTTTCTTTTGAATGAGTCTGAAGAAAAATTAATTGAGTCTGGTTTTCGGGTTTTGGAATCGGAATCTTTCGGTCACGTCATTTCTGCTTTCGGAATCGCTATCGCTATGCAATGACTTGAAAAGGATTAGTTTGCTAACCGGAAGCAGAGTCGGAAGTCGGACACGGAAACGCATTCGAACAAATTTTTGCTTTTCAGAATCGGAACCAGTCGTTCTCCGACATGTAGTATGTGAATCGGATGTAATTGAGACTGTATAATCGGTTGAGTTTTACATAATAATGGAACCGGAAACCGAATCAGTTTTGAATTGACGTCGGGATTCGAGTCGGATTTTGAATGATCTGGATTAGCTTTTATCACGGCTTCGGAATCGAGTTGCAAAGAAGATGAGAATTTCCGTCACATGAGAATCGGCTTCGCAGCCCTGATGACCGAATTTAGTATTAGAATACTGATGTGCCTCAATTTTTTTTTGTTATTTAGAGTCAGGAAGCAGGTTGTAAACATCTCTTCGTTTAGAGTCCGTTCGGCGGTGGAAGACCTGGACGTGTAAAGAGAAAGAACATGAAGGAGAAGAGTGGAGGCGGCGGCGGAGATGACGACGAGGAATAAACCTACGTTTTTATTGTTTAAAGCTTATTTAAAATTTAAAAAAAAAAATTGAACAAAGCTTTAAAATTTACAAATGAAGAGTGAAGTCAGCTCTCGTAACGGATAAGAAAAGCATTGCTTATTGTATAATTAGGAGCATTGCTTATATTGACATTTAAGGAGAGTTGACTTGGCATATAATATTTTTTCAATCTTATCCTTTTTTGGTTTCCCATTTTTGGGGAAGTTTTGTTGACATTTTGGAAAGCTTTTATGTAGGATTAGAAATTTGCATGCTTTTTCGAATTATTTTTTTTTTCTTTTCTTGGACCTATGAAAGTATCAAGTTTTTCAGTAGTTTGAATCCTAACATTTAGTTCTTTTTTTTTTAGTGGTACTGTAAAACGGAATAAAAATGAACTAAAGGGACTAACAAGAAGGCTCTTGAAGAAAAATGTCAATAAAGTTTGTGCTTTTTTTTTTTTTTTTTTTTTTTTTTTAATAACTTTAAAAGATTAATTGGCAGTTGTATAAGCCTTTCTTTGTGACCAGACACTTTCATTCCGTTTTACAAGAACTAAAAAAAAGTGAGGAATTCTATTTTAAATTAAAAAAAAAAAATTAAATTTAAGATAGAATTCCAGGTATAGGTGTTCTTCTCAGAATCGAAATTTCAAGTCATCCAAGTCTTTATAAAAAGATTGACATTTTGGGAAGATTTTATATAGGCATTAGAGGTTTGCATGAATTTTTGAATAAATTTTCTTTTTGACGTAAAAGAGCATGAAGTTTTTCAGTAGTTTTGATCCGAATATTCAATTCTTTTTTTTTTTAGTGCTACTGTAAAACGGAATGAAATTGAACTGACTAAAAAGAAGGCTGTTACACAGAATTTTCAATAAAATTTGTACTTCGTTTTTTTTTAAGTTTTAAAGGTTAATTGGCAGTGGTACATGCCTTTTTTTGACCAGACACTTTCATTCCGTTTTACAAAAACTAAAAAAAAAAATGGGGAATTATATTTTAAATTAAAAAAAAATAAAATTTAAAAAAGAATTCCAGAAGTAGGTGTTGTTCTCAGAACTGGAAGCTCAAGTTATCCAAATTTTTTGTAAAAAAAAAAAAAAGAAATACACTTCTGTTTTGTAAGAAAAAAGTTGTACACAATTTGATTGCAGCATAGTAATTTAACATTTTTAAGTCATTCATTAAGAGGAAATAGCCAACAAAATTAGGTCGTATGAATGTTCCATTTTAAGTATAAAGTTTCAGCTCAGAAGTTTTTTGAAAATTGGCTAACATATACAGAGCTAAAATTATTATGTTAATTTGCACCAGAGTTGCTATTCCAAGTTCTGTGAGATCACCATTCTTTTCTGAAGGAAAATTTGTTCAATTTTTTTATATTACCTGCCTCGTTTTATCTGGTTTCAGTTAATAAAAGTGTGCCAATAGTTTGAACGTTACCACTTTTTGAAGAAGCTTTCGTACTGGTAGTGATAATGGTGATAATGATTTAATGGTGATGAAACGATGAAAGACGACGGCAGAGTCGGTGAGTATATTCCAATTAATTTTTATAAAAGGTTCCAAATTGCGGGGAGTCAACCTTTTTATGGTCATATAGAACTGCCATATTTTCCCTTATACTTTTGTAATTTCTGAAAATTGTTTTTATGTTCACTCTGCTGCTTTGATAAATTAAGATCCTGAGTAGAGAACCAACTTTTGCTGAAATTTGTCTTGCAGAAAGGGGTAAATATTAATTTGAAGAAGCCACTAGTATAGAGGGAAAATTCAAATTTTAGATTAGATTTTATAATCAAATAAACTCAGAAAAGTAATCAAAGACATATTCTATCTGGGAAATAAATATAGGCTGATTTGCATTATTTAGCTTTGGCGAAGTTAAGCGTAAAGACACAATAGAGGGGAAATTTTTACATTTTTTTAGCTCTTTAAATTCATAAAATTTAGTATTTGAGGCCATTCAAATATTACGTCACCTGTTTTTTTTTTTTTTTCACATTTTTAATTTGAATCTAAGCATAGGCCATTTTGATATTTTCGCTGCTGAGCAAAAGTTTATGATTTTTTTATCTCTTTAAGTTCCCAAATTTTCTTTTAAAATTGTCCTAGTGGATGCTGCTGGGGGAGGGACCCTGTCAACGAGGGACGTCAGAACCTGGAAACGTTATGTATTTGAAAAGAGGAGGGGGAAAAAATTAGATTGGCAGGTTGGTAGTAATAAGTAGGATATATTTTGTTATTCTGGATGTTTGATTTCCTTGTGGAATCCTGTATTAGCTGCAGCATTTGTTTAAATATGTCGGAATTATAGTCAATTCTTTCAAGTAGTATGTGCATCTGGAACATGAATTGAGATTTTTCGGTTCAAAATGGAGAATCAAAAAAAACCGCAAATGTAATACACTTTTTTTAATTAAGCAGTTCATATGCTAATGAATTTATGGTAGTTAATTGTTGGTTGGAAGTTTGTCATATTATTGAATGGGTTACTAGTAAATGATTTCAGAAGGACCATTTCAGGGGATACCTAACTTTCGAAATGTTTCTCTTAAGCTTATAAATAAGTTCGTTGAGTTCGTTGAGTCAAAGCAATGGTGAGTGTTTGACGCTTAAGATTTTGATTTTACCCGATTTCGATTTTTATTAAATCAATTTTTATAAAAGAACTACAATATTTTGGCGGCATAAATCCACGCGGTAAAAATGGTTAATTTTTTTTTTTTCGGGTTTTAATTTTTAATTTTTTCGTGTTTTAAAATTAACTTTTTTTTTTTTTAATTTTTTGTGATTAATTTACTATTAATTGTCTTATGTAATGGCATTAGTGTCTTTACGTAAGGAGGTCTTCCAGTAATTCCATAAATCCATCTTAAAGGAATTTTGTTGGATCAGCAAAGGGCGGGATCGATATGAAGGTAGCAAATTAATGGTAATTATGTTTACTTTTTAAATCTTTTTTTTTTTCCTTTTTTTTTTTTTTTTTTTTTGAAGACATCAGTGTATAAAGCAGAAGGTATATTTAGTTCAAATCAAACGATTTTTTTTCCTTTTGCCAACTTCCATGGCGCGGTAGGTACTAATTGTGTTTTAGTCAGTCTCCTTTATCTCCTGATGTCTTCATTTTGGGTAAATTTGTTTTCGATTTATTTTCGAGCGACTCCGGGTAATTCTTGATTTTGGGCGAAAGCAACTCGCGAAGAAAAAATGTTTAAATTTTTTCCTTTTTTTCGGGTTTTAATTTTTAATTTTTCGTGTTTTAAAATTAATTTCTTTTTAAATTTTTTGTGATCAATTTACTATTAATTGGCTTATGTAATGGCATCACTGAGAGAAAAAAAAATAACTATACCAAGGTTTTTTTAACAATAAAAAGTTATGGTTTTAATAACTAATCTTTTCGTATTCCGAACTACAGCAATGTTAAATTTCACTACAGGAAAAATGGTCTATAGTGAAATCAGCCAGATCTAATTGTTAAAATTAACTTTCAATTTTTAATAAATTCGATATCGTAAATTTAAGCATATCTATTGTCTCTTTTACGGTTTTTTATTTAATGGTTGTTTTAACGTTTCTTTATGGTTAAAACAACCTTATTTAACGTTGAAGTTACGTCATTGGAGACGCCATAATTGTTTTCGGTCAGTTCAAAAATGGAGTTCAGTGATCCTTTCGCTCTGTTATTTTCTCAAGAGCTCGAAAATGAGCCCCGGTAAGTTCTTTTATTAATTATATTCACCTATTATATCAGCTATGTTATTTTCTGTGACAGCTTTATATTATTTCAATCAGATTTAAAAATTTTAATTGTTATATCCTCCGTGAGTCATATAATCCTGTTTGTTTGTGGCTTGTCAACTTAACTATATTATTTATTAACATTTTTATGCAGTTAACTAGCCAGCAATTACATTACTCATCCCACTGCACAGAATCTACCTGAATTTTCCTTGGATTCTTCAACCGGAAACAACAACTTTCTTCAAACCAGAGAAAATAATTCTGAAGAGAATGTTGCAAAAGAGGGACAATCATCAACGAATTCTTCAAATAAAAGGGCAAATAATTTAGAAGAAAAAAAGGAAGAAGGAGAATTGGGAAAAGACATTGACGGTGAAATTGCCATTCCAGGGTTAATAATTATAAAAAAGGCAGATTTGATTGTGAGTTTTTCATATTATTTTGAATTATTTAAAATGCCTTCATTTTAATTTTTTTTTTTTTTTTTTTTTTCATTTTTAGGATTTCGAAAATGGTTTGGTTTTTTTTATTTTGATGGAAAAGTCATCATCAAGAATTTTCAGACAAATAATTTTCTTAACCGCAGCGACAGGAAGCAGTCAGTGAATGTAATTGTGAACTATTACCTGGAAAAAAAGTGAGGCTTTCCCCAGATGTAATCGAGGAAAACGATGGCCAAACTTACGGGGTGTATTTTTAATTGAAAGACTAAATTGAAAGACTGAATTTCACTTTTTTAAATATAAAAAAATATTTTATTTTTAAAATTTTTATTCCCTATTTGTAAATTTTAAATCATAAATTCAATAAAATTAAACATAGCTTATAGTGAAAAGTACCATTTTCTATTCGTTGAAAATAATGGTTACATTGACCATTTCTTATGGTTAAAAATACCATATTGTTATTTATTAAGCTTCAAACTTATGGTTATTTTGACTGTTACTTTGAAGTCCTTTCAAATCTATTTATAGTTCAAATAACCATATATATAACTATAACAATGGTCAGAAATGGTAGCAAGCTCGTCGTCTATGTTTGGTAGTTTTAACAGTGCATTATAGTTACTAGCTACCGTGATATGGTTCTTCTCCCAATCGTACATAATTTATAGTTACTGGCAACTACATTCCGGTTAATTTAACACAAGCATTTTTCTCCGTGATTCGTGCCTTTACTAAGGAGTTCTTCAAGTATTTCCATAAATCCATTTTAAAAAAGTTTTGTTGGACCAGCAAAGGACGGGATCGATAGGAAGGTAGCAAATTTAATGGTAATTATGTTTACTTTTTAAATCTTCTTTTTTTTTTTTTTTTTTGAAGACATCAGTTTATAAAGCAGAAGGTATATTTAGTTCAAATCGAACGATTTTTTTTCCTTTTGCCAACTTCCATGGCGCGGTAGATACTAATTGTGTTTTAGTCAGTCTCCTTTATCTCCTGATGTCTTCATTTTGGGTAAATTTGTTTTCGATTTATTTTTGAGCGACTCCGGGTAATTCTTGATTTTGGGCGAAAGCAACTCGCGAAGAAAAAATGTTTACATTTTTTTTTTCTTTTTTTTTCGGATTTTAATTTTTAATTTTTCGTGTTTTAAAATTAATTTTTTTTTAAATTTTTTGTGATCAATTTTCTATTAATTGGCTTATGTAATGGCATTCGTGCCTTTACTAAGGAGTTCTTCAAGTATTTCCATAAATCCATCTTAAAAAAGTTTTGCTGGACAAGCAAAGGACGGGATCGATAGGAAGGTAGCAAATTTAATGGTAATTATGTTTACTTTTTAAATCTTTTTTTTTTCCTTTTTTTTTTTTTTTTTTTTGAAGACATCAGTTTATAAAGCAGAATGTATATTTAGTTCAAATCGAATGATTTTTTTTCCTTTTGCCAACTCCCATGGCGCGGTAGGTACTAATTGTGTTTTAGTCAGTCTCCTTTATCTCCTGATGTCTTCATTTTGGGTAAATTTATTTTCGATTTATTTATTTTCGAGCGGTTCCAGCTAATTATTGATTTTGGGCGAAAGCAACTCGCGAAGAAAAAATGTTTTAAATTTTTTTTTCTTTTATTTCGGGTTTTAATTTTTAATTTTTCGTGTTTTAAAATTAATTTTTTTTTTAATTTTTTGTGATCAATTTTCTATTAATTGGCTTATGTAATGGCATTAGTGCCTTTACGTAAGGAGTTCTTCAAGTAATTCCATAAATCCATCTTAAAAGAGTTTTGTTGGACCAGCAAAGGACGGGATCGATAGGAAGGTAAAAAATTTGATGGTAATTATGTTTACTTTTTAAATCTTGTTTTTTTTTTTTTTTTTTTTTTAAGACATCAGTTTATAAAGAAGAAGGTAGTTCAAATCGAACGATTTTTTTTCCTTTTGTTATATTCCCTGGCGTGGTAATTGCGTTTTAGTCAGTCTCCTTTATCTCTGATGTCTTCATTTTGGGTATTTTCGATTTATTTTCGAGCGACTCCGGGTAATTCTTGATTTTGGACGAAAGCAACTCGCGAAGAAAAGACGTTATAATTTTTTTTTCGGGTTTTATTAATTAATTCATTAATTTTTTTTTTAAATTTTTGTGATTAATTTACTAACAATTACCTTATGTAATGGCATTAGTGTCTTTACGTAATTAAGTCTTCAAGGGATTTCGTTGGATTAGCAAAAGCCATGGTTTCGTTGGATCGATATGAAGTTAAAGAATTTAATGGTAATTATACAGGTAATTATACTGTATTTACTTTTTAAATCTTGTTTTTTTTAAAATTTAATCATATTACGGAGTAATTTAATTAAAATGTTCTTTATTTAAAATAAAATGCCGGGTTATGGGCTACTTTCGGCTTAGCCCCGCGATATAAAAGTCCGCCGTTGATTATCTTTTCAATAAGTGAATAATTTTGGGTAAAGTTACGGTTCGGGAATGTGTCCCCATTCAAGTATTGCGCAAACCTAATTTTTAGAATTTTTGACCCCTACCCATTGACAGAATATCTTAACCCTAACTTCCTCTGCATGTAGTTAATAGCTTTTTATAGTTCAACCCAGTAAGCCTATGCCGAGAAAAATTATCATATCGCCTTTTTTTTTGTGTGATTGCTTTGTGTGATTTTCTTGTATGAATTTTTCTTAATGAAGATTTATGACTTTTTTTTTTTTTTTTTTTTTTTTTTTTTGTTGCATTGGGCCTTGGAAATACCGTGGGGGGCACGGCATGCCCCCTAATTTCAATAATAAACCTTCAGAAGCTGGGGCCATCTTCGCCATTTTTAACACTAAATATCGAAGTGTTAACCGTCTCGGTCAATCACGGTCAGAGGGATGCTCTTCAAATGCAAAAAAATGTAAGTACTGCAGTTCAAACTGCTAGAAGGTACGGTTTACGTTTGATCGAATTTCCCATTGTATACTTCGCTTATAGATATCCCTTACGGCTTTCTGTACATTTTGTTTTACTCTTTGAAATTCGATTTTTTAAGAGTTCATTAATCCTGTCCTGCTTTTCAAGAAAAGAAAAATACAGTTTGCTGCAGTATTTTGATCGTTTGATTTTCTTATTTTATTTTTTCAGATTTCAACAGGATATTGTACCTTTGAACAGTTTCCGCAGCTCGTCATTAGGTGCCAAACTGTAATCCTCAAGTGTGAGATAATGAAGCGTGAGCTCTTCCAGTTTTCAAGCAGGTATACTGGCCCTCAGGGTATTTCTAGTCATGCTTCCTTAATTAATTAATTAGTTCGATTCATAGGATTTTTTTTTTTTTTTTTTACAGAATATAATGGATAAAAAAGAAGCTCTAATACTGCTTCTACTCCTCAAA
The DNA here is from genome assembly GCA_037577465.1 of Liposcelis bostrychophila. Lineage (NCBI taxonomy): Eukaryota > Metazoa > Arthropoda > Insecta > Psocodea > Liposcelididae > Liposcelis > Liposcelis bostrychophila. The sequence goes on along the minus strand of CM075209.1, from coordinate 23,236,796 downwards.
ATGAAATAGTCGACTGTACATCCTGGATGAAGTTTTTACCTGTAGGATCATGATGCGCGGGCTCTTGCAATTATCAAGTAAGTGTCCATACCCTCTGAAATTTTCTGTTCCAAATTCCTTGATTAATTTGTTTTGTTAAATTATCGCCCCGAAAAAGACTTTGGTATGAGCTCCACTTTTACTTCGTAAGTCGGTTTGATTAAGAAAAAAAAAAAAATAACAATAACGATTTATTCAAAAAATGGCGGTGAACACGCCATCTTTATTTTTAATGACACGGTGAAAAGTCACGGAGGCCGCGCGACAACGATAGGGAATTCGTTTTTTTCCATGTTGGCTCAACTGCGGGTTGAGCGAAAGAGAATATCTTATGGTTAGCTTGGGTTGGAAAAATATAAAATAACCATTTTAATATATTAATCGCTCTGAATTCTCCTTAAATATAAATGTGTTTGAGCGTGTTCCTTACGTCGCTTTAAAAGTACTAAGTCATTCCGCTGTATGATGAATTGTTCAGGTTCAGAGATATCAGATAGCAGTGAGGTATTTGATTGTAGAAACATGGGTGATGTTTTGGGTAAGGCATGTGAAAAAGACGAAATGTCTTTTGCACATTCGGCCGAAGATATAGATGGAGAAGATGGGGACGGAGCCGCTTGTTCGAATCCTGATTCGGAAAGCGATTCCGACAAGGTAAAACCTGCATAGGAGAGTCATGTGTCATGGTTATAAATAACAATTTTTTTAATTCTTTTTTTTCTCAGGATCTCTCGATTGATTCGGACGAAGACATATCGTGGCTGTTGTCGGTCAACGCGGAAGAAATAAAGGAAGTTTCATTGAAGAAATGCAAATGTGAAGGCTGCTTAAAACGATATGAAACATACAGCAGTGAGAAGAAAAATGCTAAATTGTTACTGCAGAATTGGAAGGAGTTTCGAAGTTACATTAGGAACGTTTATATTAATTCCCCTCTTGATTTAGCTCAAAGGAATGAAAGTTTGCCAGAGGAAGATAACAATCGCCTCCATGAAATAGTTCAAGTGTATGTATTATGTTTTTAAAAAAAAATTGCAGAAAAAAACAATCAAATTTTCAATTCATGTTTTTTATTTTTCAGGATGAAATTATGTGATCCCTACCAGTTATTTCAAAAAATAGAAGATGAAGTAAGGTCTGTTATATTAGATTCTCGAGTGAAGCAATTGAAAGTTTTAGAAGATAAATCAAATCCAGCTTTGGCCGAGGAATTTATTACAGGATTGATAGAAGAATATGTTAAGTTATTATCATCTGCCATTCAGTTAGCTCCTACAATTGAAATTTTATTAGGGACTCAACTGCAAAGGTTTGGCCTGAATTGGGAGTATTTAAATAAACATTTGTACCAGTTGTTAGTTTATTCATGTTTTGAAGTTCAAGAAAATTTGCCTCAATGTATCAGCCAGGTATGATTTGATTGAATGATTTGAAAAGGAAAAGAAAATTAGTTTTGTAATTTTGATTTTTAGCTTCGAGCTATGCTTCCTATGAAAGATGAGATATATCAAGAATTAATACATCAATATTTGGCATTTGACGAGGAAATGACATCAGTAGGAACTATGTGGAAAGATATAGAGCCACTTATTCAGGAGTACAGGTTAGTTGTTAATTTGGTATTTGAGTTTGCATTCGGTTTTAATTTTTAATTTTTTTTTAATTTTATTATGTTCCTAGGAATTTAAAATCGAAAGAAGATGAAACACTAAACAATCTTCAGGATGCATTAAAAGCGTTTTTTGCAAATAAGATATTTTCATCAGACGACGAGGAAGATGAATCGAGGGAGGATGATCCAACTCACATGAAAGATGACAATTCACAATACTGCCCTAATTGCATGACGAGGAGAGGTTGCCCTTGCCCAGAATGTACTGTTACCCACATGATGTCTTGCAAAGGTAAGAGGTTGTGGTTGAAAAAAATTAGGAAGACGGATTGAAATTTGTTTTTCTTTTTTTTTTACAGGTATTGAGTCTCCATTTAAAATAAACGATGCCTTACGATCGAGATCAAGATCGCCGATTAAGTTAAAAGAAAAAAAATTGAAAAGCGAAGCGGAAGGGGATGAGCAACAGTTATGCGAGTGTTACGCTTGTACTGCCCCGCCTGTAAGTAAAAATTTTAAGGAGAAAAATTATTCACGGATTTTTAACGAATTTTTTTTAATGATTTCAGCCGGATTTAATGGACTGTTCCGTGACTTTTAATCCAACGACGGGAAAAACTAGTTTGCTCGGAGAAGGATTTCAGTTGTACCCTCACATCCACGGTAAAATTGATCCAGTGAATATGGACCCAGTACCGGATATTTATTCAAATCTTCAAAATTCAAACGATAATTTTTTCCCCAAAATTTATAGACTTTGCAATCAGAATTCGAATTCAGGCAAAAATCAGGTTTGTTTTCTTCGTTTTTGAAATCCTCTGCCTTTAAATTTAGACTTTATAGAGATTTATTTTTCTGAAGCAGAACTCCGCGGAAGACGAAGACGACAACGATCCGTTCAGAGAAATTCCTCCTGATCAAATTTCAGCGAGATTATTAGAACTTCTTGCGTCGAGCGACGTAGAACCGAAAAAATCGGATGCTTCCCAGCCTGCGGCCGACACGTCTGACTCTTCTGTTAAAACGAAACCGTTTTCCATCTCGATCCCGAAAAGCATAACGGCGAAAAGCGCTTCGAGCTTGACTCCGGAGGAATTGGACAAAATCAAAAAATCTCTCCTTCAAAACCAACAAAAGAAGAGCGACACTGACAACGATTTGGAAATGGAACATGAAAACGAGAAAAATGAAGTGAACGCGAAAAAAGCGAAAAGCGCGGAAAACGGGAAAGGGGATAAAGTTAAACAAGGGACCGGGAGCAAATCGAACGGTTGCTTGAAGCCTAGTGTGTGCGGAAAATGCGTTAAACACGGGAATAATTGCACGAAGACACCGGCTTGTAGCAAAAATACGGATAAACATTTGGCTGCCATCGCGAGGTTAGGACTTTCGGGAAATAGGAGTTCTAAAGGAAGCTTAAGGCGAGTTCAGTTTTATTTTTATTTTTTTATGTTTTAAGCGTGAATGGCCAAGGAAATTCTTCAAAATATAAGCCTGATCGATGAGTAATGGCTTACAAGTTCTAGATAGAGTTGTAAAATTTTTTCAGGTTTGCACCTGTAGCCGTAGTTATTGGGTGTATGCCCTTGAAATTTGTGATCTTTAGTAATTCATTAAGAGTAGGTCCTGATTTTTTTTTTCGCCCTCAGTAAAGGAGGCCTTTAAAAAATTAAGCAAGATTCCAGATCTAAGAGTTGTCAGAGATCAGTTGTCAGTGGCAATATTCCCGGGACTTTTTGGATTAAAATATTTTTTTTTTAAAGGATTTTACGGAAACATTCTTTAGTGTATGAAATAAGTAGGCTTCCCGAAGTGAAAATTTATTTCATTTTCTTTCTGAATTGTAAAACTCTGGGGATCTTATTGTTCCTAAAAACCGTCTTAGAAAATTTCCCAAAGAAAAATAATATTAAAAGGAAAATAATAATGAAAAATATTTTAAATAATGAAAAAATTAACGAACACTCCTGACTTTTTTACTTGTATCAAAAAAATGGAAACTCCAAGCAAAATACTGTAAAATTTGTTTTTAATTCTGGGGAATATTTCCACAGCTTATGTATACATGTAATCTGAGGTCTCCTTTTCGAATGCTCAAGGCTCCTCTGAACAGGGGTAATACTTCATAATTTTAAATATGAGATGTAGTCGAACTAAAGTTGCAAATGCTGCCATTTACTTCAATGTAACCTTCAATGACTTCTTAATTTTATGGTTTTAATATTTTACTCAAACAGCTGTTTCCATGTTAATTAATTCAGTGTTCTTTTTTTTTTTAGATGCGGGTCAGGGAAAGACGGAAATTGTTCTCATAAAACAGGGAAGGGGCATTCGTGTAGTAAATCTAAATCTCATGATATTATTAAAAAAGTTTCAAGCAAATGTATGTATTAAAAAAATTCACTTATTTAAAATATTTTCGGATTACTTACGCATCTGTCTTTTTTTTTTTTTAACTTTAGTGTTGGGGTCACACGCTTTGGACGGAGAGGATTCTTCAAGCCAAGAAGATTCGTGTTCTGAAAGGTCAAATTCAACATCTACGTCAACCCAGAAAGACTCTAGGCATTGTGACTGTTGTTATTGCGAGGTTTTCGGTCATGGCGTGGTTAGTATTCGGAAAAAAGCAAAAACTGGTTTATATATTTTCAAGTAGCTGACCTCAGTTTTTATGCTTATATTTTAGTATTTTTTGTTTTACGATTTTCCCTGGGGATTTAAGGTGCATTATTGTAAAATCTATGATTAACTCTTTCTAGTTTTTCAGTCGTTAAGCCTTTAGCTGATGAAACCATTTTTTTGTCTCGGAAATGAACTGAAAATTTTTGAATCTTTTTTTATATTTTTCTAAAGAAATATTTTTGGCTTTTTTTTTTCTTGCTTTGTTTCATCTTAGGTGCTTCATGGAATTGTAAAATTTCAGGCAATTTATTTCTCGAAAAATATTCCCGGGACTTTATTCCTGAAGGTATATTTTTCGGAATATTTTGGGAAATATTCTCCCTCACGTTAAAAAGTTGGGGGAATTTTTAAAGGAATTTAAAACTTTACAGTAAAGATCAAATCTCCTCAGTGTCAAAGGTGCTGAACCCTCCTTTGTCCCCCTCAAGAGGACAGTCTCTGTTGCTTGAAATTAGACTTAGGTATCCCATTTTTATACTTTTTAAACTGAGGTCGAAAATAAAGGATGTATGAAGCTTTACTGTGATATGCCTGCACTTGATATTTTTAAATGATGAACAGGGAGTTGAAATACTTTCGAGAATTTATTTCCTGAAAAATATTCCTCAAAAGGGAACTATTTTCGATATTTCTACTATTATCTCATTTTACGTTTATCAATTTTTGCTGGTAACTCCTGTATTTTTAGATTTTTAAAATCTTTTCATTTTCTTATTGCCAAGCCATAGCCAGTGAAGGTGCAAAAAAAAGAAAAATGTTTAGGATCCCAGACAATAATTATGAGGCCACGATCCATTGATGCTTTTAAAAATATTCACTTCATTCATTGATCTTTTTTTTTTTTTTTTTTTTTTTTTTTTTGCAGCCATCGGTGGCACCAGTTAGTAGAAATTACCAAGAAATGAGAGAGAGGCTCCGGCTAAGGTTAAACATGAAGAAAAAATGCAAAACAACGCAGCAGCAACAGAGTGCTTCGTCACAAATCCCACCCAATCAACAGAAAGTCCAACCAGGTGCTCCTGCAAAAAGTCAGCCCAATCCGCCTCAAGCCCAGACCGATAACAACAAAAAGAATTCAACCACCAAGGAAGAAGATTTAGATTCCCTTTTGAAATTCATAGAAGGCAGTAAACAGCAAGAGTGTACGGATGCCAAAAAAGCGGAGAAACGACTAAGGCAAAAGCAGAAAAAATTAGAAAAAGAAAGGCTGGAGAGGGAAGCGGAAAGGAAGAGATTAGAGGCTATGAAAAAATTGAAAAAGTAATTGCAATGGTGAAATAAAAAAAAAAAATAACGATCTTGAATAATATTTATTGAATTTTTTTTAGGCAACAAGCGAAACAGGCTAAAGCTGCGAATCAGGCTCGAAACGCTCAGCATGGTCCTCAAGCTTTAAATTTGTCAGGCTTACGGAGTTTAGTCGAGAAAACAGATCCGAATACCGGTCCGAAAATGGTTACCATCAGGAGAGTCATGGCGCCTTTTAGTTCGGAACCGACGGTTACCATCACTTTGAAAGGTTCGACGCCGGATAAGGATAAAGTTTTGTTTATGTTGAAAAACGGAGCTGAGGCCTGTAAGTTTCTCAGAGGTGCAATGCCACAAGCTTTAAAATCTCAAAACGAAAGTCGACAGCGTTCGATCGGAAATTTTTTCGGATAAGCAAACTTTCACGTATTGGTGTGATGCAGTTTGCCTAACTTTAAATAATAACTTGTTTTATTTGCTTCACGCGTTACTGCTACTGCTGGACTCTTGTATTTATTTTATTTTAATTTTTTATTTATTTTTCAGTACGACCAGAAGAGAAGGAAAACGCCGTCAAACCCAAGAAAAAGAAAAGAAAACAATTGGCGAGGCAGTTGCTGTTGGAACAAGAGATGGAAGCGGAACCCGAACCCTATTACGAGGAGGAACCCATCGTGGAAACGTCGAAAAAGAAAAAGAAAAAAAATAAAAATAAGGAAGTGATGGAGGAACCGGTCGTGACGAATAAATCCAATCGATCTCATCAAACGGCTCATCAGCAGCCGTCCAAGTTAACTGCCAAGGAAAATTTAATGTCTAACAAAAAAACTAGTGGTAACAACAAAAGCGGGACGGGAAAAACGAACTCTCAACCTGTTAGTAACAAAGTGACTTCGGTGGAAATTAAAAAGTCTAATCAAAAAGTTTCCGTACTTAAATCCAAATCGAACGATAAAAACGTGAATAATAACAATAATAACAGCAACAACAATAATAACAGTAACAGTAATAAAAATCAAAAAGGGCAAAAAATTGTAGGGAATACCGGTGTTAAAGACCAAAAAAATACCAAAAAGGAAACGGGGAAAAGTGCGAACGAAAAAACGAAACAAAGTGTTAGCAATAGTATTAATGGTAATATTAGCACAAGGGAACTTTTGCAAAGGTTACAAAATAATCAGTGCATTAACATCGTACCAAAGTCTGATATTAGGGACTGGACGGAGGGTATGGGTGACAACAAAAGGAATACTAAATGTAATAATAATAGTAATAATGCCAACAGTAAAAAAGTTGCGGTGGACAATCAAAGGGGAGTTCAGGAGAAGTCGGATAAAAATAAAGTTATTATTAACACGCCTAGTTATAGGTTAAGCGAAGTATTAAATAGTATAGCACCCTCTCCTCCTCCAAGGGAGGAAATTAATTTGGAGAATTTAAGGCTGCCACCCGGGATTACCATCACGAAGGTATGAGGAAATGATTTGTTTTTGTCAGTTTGAAATTTAATTAATTTTCGTGTTTTTTTTTGTTATTGCAGATTGAAGGACCAATACAAAAATCAATCAAAGCTTCTGAACAGCCTGGTCATATTTCAAAACCAGTTGTTTTAGCTCCTCCAATAGTCGTTTCAACTCCACAATTAAGGCCGAACCCACCACCTCCGCCTGGAAATGTAATCGTTGTAGATACTGGCCGGCTAAAGGAGGTTATGAAAGGTATGCATATTCATTTCATTCATTCCATTCATTCCATTCATTCCATTCATTCCATTCATTTGATACATTAAATCGATTCATTTGACTCACTCACTCCATTCATTTGATACATTCATTCCATTCATTCATTTGATGCATTCATTCCATTCATTTGATTCATTCATTCCATTCGTTTGATTCACTCATTCCATTCATTTGATACATTCATTCCATTCATTTCATACATTTCACTCATTCATTCATTCCATTTACATTTTATTCCATCCATCCATTCAGTTCGTTCATTCCATTCCATTCATTCCTCTCATTCCTCTAATTCAGTTCGTTCAGTTCTTTCTTTCCAATCATTGATTTTGTTTATTTCATTCGTTTCATTCGTTTCACTCACACTCATTCCGTTCTATTCAAATCATGTTACTATTTTAATTTTTTTTTTTGTATCTGCAGAAAGTTCTCATATGCCGACAGGACCCCAGTCCACCTCGTCAAACAGCAAAAATAAAAAGAAGAAAAATAAAAACAAAAACAAGGACACCGTGGAAATTCCGATCAGCCAACAGGGGCGAAACATGAAAATGCCGAAAAACGGTCCAAGCATGGACAGATCCGGTCTTACCGTTTTAACCGGAGAAGAAGCCCGAAAAATGGTTCCGAATTTGGATAACCAACAAGCCACCATCATCAAAACCAGCGATAACATGGTCACCATTCGAAGTCCCGCATTGCAGCAAGCCATGAATTTACAAGCTTATCAGGACGGTCACCACGCGAATTACAAACCGGGACTCAACGGTTATAACAACGTGAGCATTTTCAAGGAGGACGTCGATAGGTTGAGTAACAAAATGGGGAATATGAAGTTGGGCTCCGAGGATCGTCTTGCGAGTCAAATGCGGAATTTGAATATTAAGGATGGTAGTCGAGCGAGCGAGATTTTCGCGCAGGCAATGGCAGCCGCTGCCAGGAACGAACCGGAGGAAACTAGCACCAGCAATAAGAAGAAAAAGAAAAAAGAAGAAGAATAAAAATTCCGACGAGAGGGAAGTTGAGCCTGTTGGTAAGTTGGTTTTGTCGGTTAATCCTTTTCATTCTGTTGCCAAAATGCACACTTTTTTTTTCCAAATTTCGACTCCTCCCAAAATATTTTTTCTTTTGTCAAATTTTATAATTTTTGAGTCCTAGCAACAAAATTAAGCCTTTCCGGAAAGTTTACGGTAAAAACCGAGTCCAGAACCAGAACCAAAACCAGGTACCAATCCTGAACCAAATGAAAGTTAACCTGAACGAAACTCTAAAATTTTAAACATTTTTCAGATTTCGAACTATTTAGTAGGGAATGGTTTTAGTTCAATTTGGTTTTTTTTTTTTTTTTTTTTTTTTTTTTTTTTTTTTTTTTTTTAAGTTCAAGGATCAATTCGGCCCGGTTTTGGTTTAAATGGTACCGGTATTTGTCGAAAAGAGTTCGGTTCGGTTTGGTTTAAGTTTTAACCTTTTCAAAAATTCTTTAAAAAAGATTTGGTTTGTTTTTAATAATACTGATTAATCTGCTTTACATTGAGTTCAGATTGGTCTAAATTGAGATCAGATTCATAAAATCTTAAAAGACTAATGATTAGATTTGATCGTATTGATTAAATCCGATTAAATGTGTCAGACGATCATATTGATCAAATGTGATCAAGTTAATCAAATGCCATCAGATTGATCGAATGTGATCAGATTGATCAAGAACAATCAGATTGATCAAGAACAATCAGATTGATCGAATGTGATCAAATTGATCAAGAACTATCAGATTAATCTAACGTGATCAAATGTCAGATCGACGGGTGATAATGAAATTCATGAACTGTGATCGAATTGATCAGATCCGATTACTGGCATCAATTTATGTCGATCAGATTTGATGAAGTCTTTTAAATCTGATTTGATTGATCAAAAGGATTGTGATCAAAGTGGTCAAGTATAATTAGATCGATGAAATCATTGATCAAAAGGATCTGATAAAAGATCGTATTTGGTCATATCAGATTAAATTTAATAATAATACCATCAGGTGATGACCAAATTGATGAATTTTGATCAAGTCATTCAAATGGCATCAGATTGATTAAATGTGATTTGATCTGGTCAGAATGATCAGATTAAGCATTGTGATCAGATTGATCAAATGTGTTAAGATCGAAGGGCGATGCAGACTGGTGAGATTGATGAGATGAGATCAGATTTGATCAATCTGATCATCACTTGTAAATCTATTAAGGTTCATGATCAGATTTGATCATGTTGATTAAATGATTAAATCGACCAAATGGGTAGTGATCAACAAAGCGGTCACAAATATGATCAAATTGTACAAATGTGATGATGGTGAAATTGATAATGAGACTGATCAAATTTGATCAGATTGAGGATCAGTTTTGATCTTATCTGATCTGATCAGATCTGATGGGGTTGATCAAATGTAAATATAAAAATGGGTGATGATCAAGTTGATCAAATGTAATCAGATTGATCAAACGTGATCTGATTGATCACTTATCAAATTTACCATCAGATCTGATCGCTTTTGATTTGTGATAATAAGATTAATGATTTACTTGCTAGTTTGAAACTGCAGTTAAAATAATTTAAATTCTCATGTAAAAGTGACAGGAATATGAACTGGCAGTAATAGTAATTTCAGTAATTATTTCCCTGCAGTTTTTAAAAATCAGAACCAAACTTTTTTTTTACCCAAATGGTTTGCCAGCATTTATTTGACTTGAAAATATATCATTTTTTAATCTTAACAAATGAATTTCCGTTGTAATTGAATTAAATTTCCAGGGGAATTTTGAACTAATCAAGTTAATGAAATGTTTTCCAGAAAGCGTATTCCAACCTAAGGACATCGATTTGGAAAACGGGGACATCGACGACGACGAAAGGGAGTTAGAAGCGTTTAAAAGGTTCTGCCTGCAATCTGTCCCCCCCGCCAGGAAGGATAAAGTAAAAGTAAATTTAAATATTAAAGATATTGTGCTTAAGAAGAAATCCTCCGTGGTGGGTTGCAGCTAAGGTGAAGGTATTTAATTTTTAATTTAATTTAATTTTCTTTTTTTGAAATTGTTTTATTACCCTTACAATCACCAATTTTGTTTTAAATTTAGGTATTCAAGGGAATACCGTGGTGATGGTAATGGTAATAAATTAGTAAAATTAATTTTACAAGAAATGATAGATGTCATTATTTTAAGTGGCTTCTACTCCAATTTTCGTTTTTCAAAAATTGAGTAATTTTTTATTTTTTTTATTTTGGACGTTCACTTTTTTTAAACCCTCGTTTTTGTCATCTAAGGTCCTTTAAATGTTTACAGTGTAAAGATAAGCCCGGTTTTGTTCTTTTTTCGTTTTTTTAAAATAATAATACTAAGGAGAAAAAAGATTTGTATTGTATTCATAATTTCACCGATTTCACAAAAACAAAAAATGTTAATAACAATAATTCATTCTTTTTATTATACAAATTTGTAAAAAAAAAAGAAAAAAAATACATTTTTGATTGTTTTTTTCCAAGCCCCTGGAATCGTATATATTTTGGGAAGTCGCCATTTTGATTTCGATAGCCAGTTTTGCTGATTCCCAACGTTGATGCGGATTACAGGGGCTTGTTTTCAATGAAACTCGGTTTGGTCATTAAAATTAGAGACCATTGTGACTTTTTCATGATTGTTTAAATTCGTTCAAAATGACTCGTTGCTTAAAAGTCATGTTTAGCTTATGAACTATCGACATTAAGTCATTTTCGATTGGTTATAAGCTAATAAGGCTAATGAGGAATTTTATCTGGAAATCCTCGAAAATTCTTCAGTTGATAAATTCCCAGAGAAATAAAATTTACCCGGAATATTAGGCTTGTTGTATAAATTCTTATGAATTTGACAACTTTAGATGTAAGCTTGTCATCAAGTGGTTTACTTCACCTTTTGAACGAATTTAAGTTACTATTAAGGTCACGTGGTTTCAATTTTTAGTAAGCACACCGATATTTTTTTCGCTATAACGGGTCTTCAAGTATTACGTAAGCATTTTTGACTCCCTGCTCCGCAAGATGCTACAGTAATACTTGAATGGTCTCCATATCCTAACAAAACCTATAGAAAACCAACAAGATTTTAACTGATTTGGTTGAAGTCTTTGTTTTCCGTGTCTGATTTTGTCAAAGTCTCTTAAACAATAATATTTTTGTTCATTTTTTGTTTTCCCAGGTGTATTATAAAGAATTTTTTCACTTTCCCGGATGCTATTCTGTTACAGAGGGTGTACGTCAGGAAGAAACCACGTAAGTTTTTTTAATTTTAAACTGGATTGGGGCAATTCAAATTTTACGTCATCTGATGACTAAGTCATTTCAGATCAGTTTTAATTTAAATTATACTGATTTGTACCTTAATTCCCCGTCAAATTTCAGGTCTATTTAATGTAAATATATCGTAATTAATGAATTCCGCCAAAAAGAAATAAAAAAATAATAAATAATAAATAAGTAATAATAATTAATAGATAAATAATAAATAAAGAATAAATAATGAATAATGAA
>CM075209.1:23165743-23223915 GCA_037577465.1 Liposcelis bostrychophila | reverse complement strand
TCAGATGTTGCACTACAAAGTGATCCGTTTAACGCCAAGATTTTGGGCCAACGCCATCAAAATCAATAATGCAAACTTTTATCTTGACGAATTCGTGAGAAAAGAAATCCGCATCCATGTAGCCGCTCGCTACATAAATTCCATCTAACCATCTTTATCTGGTTGGTTACTTTTGAGCTTTATGCTTTTTCCTGACTTAGATTTAGACATTTTTCCTTTTAAGCGCCTTTAACTGCGTGCTACAAATGCTTCGCCACCGAATGCGCAGCGGTGTGTAACTCTCCTGACTTGTGGCATTTTTCAGCATTTTTCAGAACAATTCTTCTATCTTCTAAATTTTTTTTCTTTTTTTAAAATCGTTTTTTACAGGAATTGGATCTCAATTATAAGGTAGCCACGATTGTGGCTTTTTTACAATTAAGATCCAATTCACGTAAAAAACCATTTAAACAGTTTATAAAATATTAATCAAGATGATACAAAATCGTAAATTTTTTTTTTTTTTTTTTTTTTGGTTGCCATCACGATACCACATTAAATGCCTTTGTGTAAAGACCCTTAAATAAAAGAGACCGGCCAGAAAAAATGAGCGCGAAAAAGCGGTGTCAACTGGAAATGCGCTTTGTGTTTTATTTCATAAAGCAAACTGTCATCTGCAGACCTGAGCAAATAAAAATGGCGATTGTTTATTTTTTTTTTTAATCAAAATGATTAAAATAAACGAATTTTCAATGTTTCAAATAAAATGAGTGGAAATAATACATTTGTCAGAATAAAAATTAAAAAAATGTTCGACATTGAAAGATTTGATTAATGTTGATTTTTTCCAAAATAAACAATCACTGTTTTCGAGGAAGTCATGCTTTCGTCAGCCGTAAAGGCCCAATTACACATGTCTAGTTCACTCGCTACTCGCTGGATAGTTGAACTCTCTGCAAAATCCGAAGCGAGTAGATAGTTTACTAGCTGTGTTAATTACATGGAGCGAGTTCCTTGATTTGGTACTAACTAGCCGAGCCACAAGCTTAATGTAATTAAAACATTCTTTCGCTAGTTGATGTTTGATAGCTGCTGAGTATAAACTCGAACTCGCTGCGATTTCCAAGCGAGTAGATAGTTTACTTGCTGCGTTAATTACACGTAGAGAGTTCATCTGATTTTGTACTTACTATCTGAGATACAAGCTTAGTGTAATTAAAACAAATCCCGGCTAGTTAAAAAAAAAAAAAATCAAATTACTCTCCTAGCTAAGCTTTTTAACTATCTTTGTGTAATTTGGAAAGAGATTTTACTAGCAAACTCAAGATTTTACTCGCAAGAAGTTGAGGACCCTTCAACTTCTTGGGCTAGTTTTGCGAGTGAGATAGTCACTTTCAAATTACTATCTTCGTGTAATTTGAAAAGATAGTGAAGTTTTCAAACTATCTGAATGAAGATTCTAAATCGACCGATAAACCTTCTAAATACATTTTTTTTTAAATTATAAGGTTACGTTTTCAGCATATGTTTACCTGAAAGAACAGTAAATGTGAGGTAATATACACCGACATATACCGTAAATACAATCATAATACATACGCCACACAGAATAAATTCCTCATAAAATTCAACCAAATAATTCAACCAAAATCAAAGAATTCAAGAATAAATTCAACCAAAATCCTCTTCCACAGAAACGAATAATTCGAAAGAAAATAAAAACGAGGGAAAATCGGCGTAAAGTCGCAAAATAAGAAAAACCACGGAAGATTTGGAGGTCGAAAGAGCCTTAACGGCATTGGACCGAATATCGACTAAATTTTCTGATGTAAAGAAGGAGAGTTTGTATGAAGTCTTCGGTAAATACGTAGCGACTAGCCTTCAGGAGCTACCAAAATTGGTGGCACTGAAACTGCAGATGGAGATTCAGAGACTCATCATAGATTATTCAACCATGAATGCGCTAGAATTATCTCAAGGAGCTCCTCGTGTCGTCGAATCGTCGAATTCCGCCGAAAATACGGCTAATCGTCATTTTACCGGCAGTCTTCCCTTTAGCCCGAATTACAGTTCGAATGATCATCCCCAATGTTCTTCGTTTAGTCAGTCCAGCAGTCAGCAATCTAACCGTCAGCATTATCCGTACCCAAATACAATGGAAATGAGTTCAACTCCATACGAAGTAAATGACTTAAGCTCTGCCATACGATTGTCTTTAGCAGATGAAGACTATATTTAATATCTATCTTTTTATTATTATCTTTTTTTTTTTTTACTTTTTAACTTGTACCTCCTTCTTTTTTATTTTACCTGTGAATGGTTATCTGGCATTAACAGTACGGACTTCTGCTTGTAGAACCTCGACTTTTAAAATTTCTAGACTCCAGACGGAATCGGAATGTGCCCGATCTAAAGATATTTTTTTAAAAAGGTTCCCGCATCCTTTTTTTTCTTCCGTATCCAAAAATGTAAAATCTCAAAATTTCTCCTCCAGATACAGAAACCAGGTGTTCATTAAGCGACCTTTTTTCAAACTTTTCTTAAATTGAAAGTCGTCAGAGATTTAAATTTAAAAAAAGTTTGAAAAAAAGGTCGCTCCTCGAAAACAGTCCTTTTATCTCAATTTTATAATTCAAAATGTTAAATGAATTGAAATGTGTGCAAAAGCTCTCAGGCTCATGTTTATGCACAATTAACACAACATGTGAAATACATAACCAAAAATTATTCCCAAAGGCTTGATGACAATACTAATGACCTAAATACCTAGCAGATAGCCTTGCTAGATACGGCATTTATCAGACAGGGGTCGTACATAAATTACGTAAGCATGGGTTAGGCCCTTTTTGCACGCTTTACCCCATTTCGCCTATGCTTAGCTTATGGGTAAGATGTCAAATCTGGACCCCCTCCCCCCCTAATTGTGCTTACGTAATTTATGTACGACCCCACAAGTGTAACGTTTCCCCGTCCCGGGAATACGTTCTGGGTTCTTTTCAATTTCAAAAAAAGTCTTTTCTTCTTTAGAAAGAGAATTTCCACAACTTCCCACCAACTTTCTTCCCAAAATTACACCTTTTTTTACGTTATGATTTTTTTTTAAAACATTATGTTCAAGAATTTTTCAGTTTGTTTTTCAAAGCTTTCCATTTCATAATCAAGCTTTTTAGTTCATGTACGATGAAAAATATTTAATTCGAAATTTTACTATTAACAAAATTATGATTCGATTCAGCTTTTATTGTTTTCAGTGTTTATTAAAAAATTCAAACCAGGTTGTGTAGTTGCCAAATATAATATGGGGCCATTACGGATCCGAAATTTGCCAAAATTATGCTAACATATTGTTTGAATGGCCTCTTTGTAAGAAACAAAGCAATTATGATGCATCGTTATTAGGTTTTTTTTTGAAAGTTTATTTGAAAAATATTGATGACAGCTATAGCTTCCAGGATCTCCTTAAATTTAAAATTTCATAAAAAAAAAAAATAAAAAAAAAAAAAAAAAAAACTCCATTGGTGCTGTTTGAAAAAAGTAAAATTCGTAACAATACCGTTTCATTTTTTCAGATTAGCAAACGTCCAAGCTTCTGCCCCTATACACGAAACTAACATTAGAGAAAAAAGCATAATGTCCGCAATATCCTCAGGAAATGTTTTTGAAAATGAACTTTATAGTCATGAAGACCATTCAAACATTACCGCTTAAGGAGTCTGCGTTGCTTCAAGAAATGGTTTTATCTCCAAATGAAATACTTTGTTCTCACACCTTAATAGTCAACTCATTCAGCATTCATGATACTGTAGTCTGTGCACGAATTCAATATGTAGCCGATGTCTTCTTGCGTTAGGCTATCTCTTTCGTAGTAGAATCTTATCCAGGCAAGCTAAACTGTATAACATCTACAATGCCGCGGAACATCTTGTGATCAGGTACGCCTGCGAAACGTGGAATCTTACTGTCCATACAAATAAGAGTTTGAGACTTTCGAAAACAAGGTGTTACGTTTGGGAACGTTTAAGTATCACGGAAGACTTCTTTAGGGTTTTCGGACCCCCCCCCCCCCCCCTCCTTCTTTCGCAAGAATTAGTAAGATTTCTTTTGCACCTCGTATCGTATTACGTAAAATTTTCAAGGACCCTCCCCCTTTTTTTTAACGCCAATTTTAAATTGGAGTATTATTTTTCTGAAATTTAGATTTATAGTTCAGACTCATATACTCCTGAAGATGGCTAAAATTGGCATAGGAGATTTGGACCCAGACCCGAGCTAAAGACCCGAATATCGAACACCCTTAGCCTGTATAACGGCATAGCTATGTTTGTTTTGTAAAGAATTGGAAAAAGAGCCTCGGCCGCTACTTGGATACCAGGTTAATTTATTAAACAGTGTGACTGAGATCCTAAGAAACTTAACGCCTGGACCAGCCGATTCCACGACCTTCCCTTAACTATGAAATGGGCATTCATCGGATACAAGAAGTCTATCAGAAGTAACTGTAATTATAAATAATATTGTAATTATAAATATTAGGGAAAAACTCCCTTGTGTTTTGTGTATTAAAAAATGATATCCGATTCACGGTGTATTCAAATCGCGCTTGGTCGGCCGAATTTTAACTCTCTAAATTAATGTTACCATTGAGACTGAATTGCATTTTAGGGTATAATCAGAAATGTCACTTTAAAATTCAGAAATGTAAGAAATGTAGGTAGTGTTAAAACCTAACATGTAAATATGTGTCTTAACGATCTGCACAACATACGCATGTATACATACATACTGCGTTCATATACAGTTTAATATGTGACATACATAACTTAGTTTTGACCTCTTTTCATCGAGATAAAATACTTTTAGCTTCCATGTAAAACCTGCACAATCTGCAAGCTAACATCCGAAATAAGGAAACTTATGAAAATGAACTTGGACGCAAACAATAATTTTTTCTTTCCCGTTTCCCAAAAAAAGATACCCAACCCTTTACAATTTAATTCAAAAATTGTTGGATTCCTCATTTCGTTACAATAAGAGAACGATGAACTAATTTGTAACATCTATGACTTGAAAAACAAAATCTAACTTTTCGACTACTCTGAAATTATTTTCCGGTTGGAAAGTTGCAACTTATTATTTCACAAAAATGTCGACAAAATCTGACTCCACAGCAAGATTAAGAATCAAAAGGACAAATTGATTGAGATTAAGAACCAAAAAGGTCCAAATTGATTGTCCATTTTTGACCCCTTTTAACTACAATATCTCAGTACCTATAAAAGCTGGAGATTTTGGTATGGTCTAATTCGACAACATACCCAGCGAGCTTTCATATGATATACAACACTCGCGCGAAGAAAGTTTTGGCCCCCCTGCGGCGGAGAAGGGGGGGGGGGCAGGGGCTCTAGGATGATCAGGTAAGATTTCAAAATTGGAATATTTGGAATGTCCTTTTGATTCTTAATCTTGCTGTGAAGTCAGATTTTGTCGACATTTTTGTGAAATAATAAGTTGCTAGTTTCCTACCGTGACAATTCGAGCAAGTTAAAATTTGATCTAAAAATTTTAGAGTACACCAAAGGAGTTCGTCGAATATTAAAATTTCGATTTTTTTAAATTTTTTTTTTATAGTTATCTTCGTATTACAAGTGCTGATAGGGTGAGAATAAAACAAAAATCATCCGTAAAAAGCGACCTATGTTCCCGATCGCTCATTCAGCGTCTCGCAGAACAAGAACCTAGCTCGCGTTTTACGGATGATTTTTGTTTTATTTTCACCCTATCGATCCGCAAGAAATTCATAAGTTATAAGAAAAGTTACAAAACTTACCAAGTTATAAAAAAAAATTTTTTTTACAACATAGTAATTTTTATAAGTTGCATGGTTGCTACAACTAAGGCTGGTTGCCCTATAGAGCACCGGGAGTTGTTCAGAGAGACCAGGCAAATATAAAGTGAAAGTATAGAGGAGGCTTTAGTAGATGTGAATGCATTCGTAGGAAAAATCGTCAAAAAATGTATGCAAAGAAATTGGGCCAAAAGAACGACAGCGATTGCAGTACTCGACCTGTCTTTCCTAAAAAAATTCCCTTTTACCGATCGGAGTGCTTTCTGAGGAAGCACAGGAAGCTTCGAATAAAAATTATTAACAGATAAAAAAATTTTTAATCTGCTTAAATATCAATTTTTTTTTTTTAAGGGTCGAGACATGCTTTAACAAGCAACGTGAACGAAGAATCTACTGAGCATGAAGCGCATAAAGGGAAAACCATAGCCCAAAAAAGCAATAAGAGTTCAAAAAGGATGTTCTCTATGCCTTCAACGGCAAGGCCTAAAGGTTGGTATATTTGCCAGTTTTTAGGAGCCTTTCTTTGTTCTCTTGTTGAAATATCATTTGAATCCCGATATTGTGGATTTAATAAAGTTTTTTCAAAGTCCTCCCCTACAAGAGTTTGTCATTTTTTATCAGTTTCTTAATTTTTTAGAAATTAATTTATTACATCACCAACAGCGAGAAATTAAAAAAAAAAAAAAAAAAAAAAAAAAAAAAAAAAAAACAAGTCTACCTACAAATTAAAATTAAGGAGGGCCTTATTCTCATTCAAAAATAACAATTTTTTCAAATTGACCTATATCATACTTAAACTGAATATTTATCATTTATGTTAAGTTGAATTGAATAATTAAAATTCTAACGACTGTCATCCAAAACAACTGGGGCAAAACCACATTACTCTTCTATAAGCCTAGAGACCCTAAATTAAAAGAGACTGGCAAAAAAAATTGGCGCGAAAAATCGGTGCCCACGGATCATGCGCACTGATGTGTTGGAATTTTCGGAATTTTGGCAAAACTGCCGCTGCAAAATGCAGCACAGTAAAAAATGGCGAATGTTTTTGTTTTGCTCTCCATTAGAAATTTAATAAATCCGACTTAATTGGTGGCTTTCAGTAATAGCTGAACAGCATTAAGTGTTTTGTTGTGTTGGTAAGCACTTTCAATGTTTGCGTTCAAAATCTGACTCTTTTTTAAGGAGTCGGTAAACAAATACACTTTGAATAAACAAAAACAATCGCCATTTTTGACTTTGCTGCAGTTTACACCGGCAATGTAACCAAAAACTTTCTAAAATCAGTGCGCATGATCCGTGGGCACCGCTTTTTCGCGCCAAATTTTTTTGCCAGTCTCTTTTAATTTAGGGTCTCTATATAAGCCTAGTGCATGGCAAAAGAGATTAACTGTTTTTAATTTAGCAGAAAATTCAGTAGTAATTTAAATTCATTTAATAGAATTTTTTTTTTTTTTTTTACTCAAAAAAAAAAAAAAAAAAAAAGACACCAGTTTCATACTGGTGTCTTCATTTCAGTTAACATACTGATAAAAACGAAAAAGATTAATTTATTACATCATAAAGAGTGAGAAATAAAAAAAAAAAAAAAAAAAAAAAGAAATAAAAAGACATGTTTAGGGTGAACCGACCAATAAATGAACAGTTAAGAAGAAATCGAACTTTAGATTTTATTTTAATAAAACGTATGGGAGCCTTTAAGCTAAAATTTTACTATAATGTGAAAAATGTATTAAAAAGCAAGAAAATGTCTTTAAAATGCGATAAAACAAGCTGAAAAAGGAGATATTTAAGAAAATAGCGAAAAAATCAGAAAAACCCAATAAATGAACACCACAACCAAATAATGAACAGCGAAAACCCAGTAAATGAACACTTGATTAGTCTTGATAAATTCGATTAGTTCTAGAAAAAATGCCTTCTTTTTTTTATGTTTATTTTTTGATGTTTTTAATTACATCCTGCAAAATAAAAATGAAAACACGTTTTAACAATAATTTCGGTTTTTTTCAATAAAAATACTCGCGGTAGTGGTAGTGATTTATATGGAGTGCCGGGTGTTCATTTATTGGTTTTCTTAGGTTTCGCCGTTCCCATTTATGAACATTAAAATTAGAAGCATTTTACATTTAAATTTTCAAATGGGACGTGTTTTTTAGGTAAATATAACCTTCTTCTTTATAAAAATAGTTCAAATATGCCGGAAAAACTAATTTTTGCTTCATAAAACTTATTTTATAAAATGGGAAAAAGCGCCATCCTTAAACTTCGGTCAAGTTTTACAAGCCAGTTCGTTTCTTCAACTTTTAAACATTTTTATTTTAACAGAATTTTTGTGCTTTTTGCCATGATTTTATATTGCAAAGAAAGCTGAAGAACAATAGTTTAGTTTTCAATTTCTTTTCCTTCAATTATAAAATTCGTTTAGCTATTATTCGAATAAGAAAACAGATTTGTTCATCTATTGGTCGTGTTCATTTATTGGTCGGTTCACCCTACAAATGAATCGTTTACTGCAAAAAGGAGTCTTGCCCATGTTTTTTTCAAAATGGAGATCAATCGTTTTGCTTTCAAAAACTGTAAATGAAGAAGTTGTGCTAAAACAAAAAGAAAAGATCTTCATTTTGAAAAAACATGAACAAGACTCCTTTTTGCAATAAACGATTCAAATTAAAAGTGCCCAGAGAGCCTTATTCTTCACAAAATTGCCATCCAAAAATAACTATTTTTCAAATCGCTCTATATCATTCTTCAACTAAATTTTTAATATTTATCTTAAGTCGAATTGCATAAATAGAATTCTACCAAATTGCATTTATATAAAGCAAAACATAGCATGGTCCTTAATCAATACCACCAAAAATTTGATTTCCCAACAACTCATAACCACTCAAATCAATAAAATGCACCATAAAGGCAGTACGATTACACTTAGAGAACCAAACTCAATTAATGTTGATTTCAAAGTGAAAAAAAAAAAAAAAAAAAAAAATTTACCTTTCGGTTACCTTCAGTGAGACAGAAGCAAACCAAAAAACTGATGATATAAAATCTTACCTGAAAATAAAAAAAAAAGTAACATATTAAATTCAAGTATGAACCTTCAATAAACCTCTTACAATTTTTTTTCTTCGGAATATTTTCCTTCAGAAATTTTCAAGGTCATATAAAATTGCTGAAAATCCTTTTGATACAATTAGTAAAAAGCAAATTCGTTAAGTTTGTCTACTGAAAATCAGTTTTGAAATCCAAGGTCATTTCAAAGCTCATTTTCGGGGAAAATCAATGTTTTTTTCAAAAGAAATCCCCTACCTAGGAAAGTTGGCTGGGTAAGAATAACGACTTTTGAATTTAAAAACAAATTCCTGGGTGGATTCCTGGCCTATCTTAATAAAACATTAATAGAGGTAAGAAAAATATATATCAATTGACAACGTTGGTATTCAGAAAAACTAAAAGTTTTTGGGGTCTCAAGTCTCCAGGCTCCAAGAATCAAGGCTTTTCAGGGTTTTCAAGGTCAATAACCCTATTGTGAAAACCATGAAAAGCTAGTTTTAAGCAAGTTTATGCTTAAAGACTTGATTAACTGATAATAGCTTACCTTAATACTGATGAGATTATCAGCAAAATTCCAAGCTGCTCCTGGCTTTCTATTCTTGAAGATCTTGAAGTCTGAACCTGCAAACAAAATAAAAAAAAGCACAGTTAAAGCACAGCAAAAAATATTGAATTTCGTTGTAAAATTAATATTTAATAAGCGAATTTTTTATCTTTCAAATATTAGAAAATAAAATTTAATAAATCAAAATGTTCAATGAATTGAAATGTGTGCAAAGCTCTAAGGCTTATGTTATGCACAATTAAAACAACACGTGTCCACGAAAATACATAACCAAAAATTATTCAAAAAGGTTTAATAATACTATTAAAAAACCTAAATACCTAGAAGATAGCAGATAGCAGACACCTAAAAAGCACAAAACTAAAAAATGATCAAAAAATCGCGATGGCCATTTTAAACGAATCGGCATAACTGAGAACGACGTAACTTCAGCAACTGCACACTAGCGCCACCATTAAAATTATGTTTAACTTATGCAATAAAAAAAATTTCAAAGGAAATATTCATATTTGCGTAAGTTAAACATGTAAACTTTACATTGGTATTTATAAAAAAAGAAAAAAAATTAGGTCAATCAACTTTTGACCTAATTTTAAGTTTTTTCAGGCCGGAAAAAAAAATGTAACCCTTATCGGTTAGGGTAAGGCAGATGGCTTTTTTTATATATAATTATATATAATTATATAATATATATAATTATATATAATATATATAATTATATATAATTATACACAATTATATATGATTATATATGATTATATATAATTATATATAATTATATATAATTATATATAAATTATATATAATTTTTTTTTTGGATGTATAATCATGGGTTTATGAGGCTATTATATGTAATTATATATAATTATATATAATTATATATAATTAGGGTCCATGAACCCCCCGATTTGCCCTTTTCTTTGTAAGCTTTACAAAGTAAAGTTCGCAAATCAATCCTGATGCTTAGCGACAAGACTTGTGAGTGGTCTCCGCTCGATAGAGCTAAGGGGCAGATT
Source organism: Liposcelis bostrychophila (assembly GCA_037577465.1). NCBI lineage: Eukaryota > Metazoa > Arthropoda > Insecta > Psocodea > Liposcelididae > Liposcelis > Liposcelis bostrychophila. The sequence continues at coordinate 23,213,453 of CM075209.1, read as the reverse complement.
TGTTTGGCTTTTTAGAAATTCGAGCAAAAATATAGTTCGAGCGTTATATAGCACAGCTCCACCATATTTTGCTTGAAAAGTGACTGACGTTGCTCTAAAAGCGTTTATTTGGATTGCAGATCATTAAAGAACGATACTTATATTAAATTACATTTAAATATATTTCTAACCTCATCGTATCCAGTGCTAGCACTTTGGGGAACCAGTAAGGTTTCCCTGGCCGCTAATAATTGGGAGCAATCCTGTTAGCGGACTCACAAAAAAATAAATAAATAAATAAATAAATAAATAAAAAATAATAAATTTAAAATGCAATAGTTTTGTCTTTTATAAAATTAAACCGCAGATTGAAATTTCTGAAATTATTGACAAGGATTAAATCGAATAAGAATAACAGCCAAGCAAGTTTTATTGATCATTGTACACACATGCTCATTTTAGAGGCTTACATGAAAGATCTCAATTATCAGGGTATGTAAAAATTGAAAAATTATACCGTAAAATCCAAATTCACTATCAAAAATTGTCCAGAACGTCCCCTAGCGAAAACGTTAGTCAAAACTATTTTAGAATGTGGAATGCGAACTTTATCATAAGCAAAACACGTAACTTTAATTGTACAAATTTTTAAAAAAAATCTCGCCTTAAAGGTTGATTTTTTGGTTATTCTTAAAAAGTATAAATGTTTTTTTAAACAATTTCGACGATCTTTACTTCTTTTATAGTTCTCTAAAGCTAAAAAACTAAATCTTTTAAAATCTCACGAACTATAACTAATTATTGTATTTTATTAAAATTCATCACAGCTCAAAATTTTGTTGAAAATATTCTAAAAAGCCTAAAAATGGTTTTTGTAAAAAAAGGCTAGCAATGTTCTTCAAAAAACGTGCCAGGGACAGAAAATTTATTACGAAGATCTTTTTTAACTTATTTTGGGAAAAAAATTTCCGATGTTAGGAAGTTTTTAAAATATTTTCCAAAGGCTAAAAGGTTGAATAAAAAATTCTACGAAAAAGAGAAAAATTTCCCGAAACTGTAATGGTTCAACAAAACTGGAATTGTACTTATAAATTTTCCAAGACCAGTAATTTTCTCAAAAACAGCTCCTTAATTAATAATCTAAGGCAAATTTTCCATAAAAAATTTCAAAAGCTTAAATTTTTTTTTTTAAATTCCTGAAAAATTCTTGACAATTGTTAAAGCATTAGTTATTAATTCGCGACCTTAGAAACATAGGATAGGGGTGCAAAATGAAAGTTACAAATTTTACAGGAGACCATTTTTCATGCTTCAACTTGAACTACACCAAAAAGATCTTTTGGTTTCGGTTTTATTGTATGAAACTTGTAACTAAATTGAGAATCAATCTATAGAAGAAAAAAAAATATCCTAACAAAATGAAAAAAGTCACCAAAAGAGATCATTTTTAGTTACCCTTTTTAGTTCCGAACTAAAAGGGTGTAAATGTTATAGCAAAATTCCTTGGGATAGCATTTATTTAGTGACTTTAATACAGGCTTTTCACTCTGAATAAATGTTCACTGTACGTTTTAAAAAAGCTCAAATAACGAATCCTTCCCTGTACTCCCTTTTGGCTCCAACTTTTTGTTGCTTTTCAGCATTTAACCCTTAGATACAGAAAATCACGGAAACGAAGAAAAATATAAAAATTTCTAAAACAGTGTCTACAAGCTTAAAAAACATCTGAATAATACCCTAAAATAAAACACCCAAAGCCTGAACAGTAACCAAAACCTGAACAGTCCATAGGTTAAACACGATTTCCTTTTATGGGCATGCATGTTTACCTTATGACCTGTTCAGGATTACGTGACTGTTCAGGCTTTTCGTGATTTACTTTAGGGAACGTTCAAGTATTACGGAAAACTTTTTTCCGGGTTTTCGGACCCCCTCCACCTTCATAAGAATTAGTAAGATTTCTTTGATCCCCCTTATTATATTACGTAAGATTTTCGCGGACCCCCCTTTTTATTTTAGCGCCAATTTTAAATTAAAGTACTATTTTTCTTAAATCTAAATTTACAGTTCATACTCATATCCCTGGAGGTGGCTAAAAACGGCACAAAATCTCATCAAAAAATAAATTTTTATTTCTTAAAATTTTTTGAAACGAATTTTCAATTTTTCTACTTTAGGCATTCGAAAAAATGATAAATTGCAAGTTCATGAAATAGCAATGAAATTAAAAAAATGAAAAATTGTAAGTTCATGAAGTCGCATTGACATTTAAGAAATTAAAAATTGCGAGTTCATGAAGTCGTTTTGAAATTTTGCAACTTAAAAATTTGCGAGTTTAACAAGTCGCATTGCGAGTTGAACAAGTGGTATTGCGAGTTCCACAAGTCGTATTGCGAGTTCCACAAGTCGTATTGCGAGTTCACAAGTGGTATTGCGAGTTGAACAAGTCGCATTGGGCGATAGTCGAATGCGCCAATCGGATTAAAATGTGGCTCATCAAAAACGCCAAAATGGTATTTATCAAAAACGCCAAAATGTTATTGACAAAAAAATTATTGTTTGCGCCAGAGTTATGTTTGAACCGTATAAAATAGAGTAAAATCTAAGGAATTTTGACTTCACAAATATCTCGGTGATCGTGATTTTCGTTTTTTTTCTAAAATCACTGTAGTTGTGTAGTATCCTTATCCGTTTTTAATATAGCTGGGCACGATTTTTTCGTGCATCTCCACCTAATTTTGTCTTTACCCGTATAAGCTTTTCTGTAAGTAAAATTATCACAAACGAGCAAACATTTATTTTTTGACTTGACATGATTTTAAAACTCATTTTGAAGACTGCAGGAAAATATTACGAAATACGTATAAGAATACCTCCTCAATAAAACAACAAAATAAAACCTGCAAATTTTTATTCGATAACAATGCTGTCATAAACCAACAGAGGCGAAATAAGGCTAGGCTTTCTTAAGCGAATTTTTTCGCATTGAGTCGCATTGCGAGTTCCACAAGTCGTATTGCGAGTTGAACAAGTCGCAATAAGCAACAAATCCATAAAAATAAAAATACTTGACCTCCAGGGCTTCCATAATAATCTGAACTAACTTTTAATTAGTTTACCACAGTAGGCGATACTTTGCAGTTCATATATCGTATTGGTATTTTGTTGGGTATTCGTTTTATCTCGAATTTTAGAATGTAAAGGAGTGTATATAGGGGTGTGGTGGTGGGGGGTGGGGTTGAAAACGTAAATAAGTAAAAAAGAGCTCAACAAAATTTTTAAGTTTCTACAAAAGTCTTTAAAGTTACAATTTGAATAATAACCCATTGATTTACTCGGTTAGTTTCATTTTACTAGTTCCTAGTCAGTAATCCGAATTACCATCTCCCTAATTTTTAAAGTGATCTAGATCATTAGATTCAGGTTGATTTTTTGGTTCACAACACAGTTTATAGTTCATAGGCGGTATAGGACGGCGGTTGAACTATTCTCAAGTCTTTTTAAAATAACAATCTTTGACCATAACAATCTAGTCGCTATTTTTTCATAATAAAATCTAAAATACGAATTATTATTAAAAAATACCTTAATTTAGCAATTATTAATCAGCGTCATCAATTTCTTGGGAAAAAATAAAAAATGTAAATATTGACATTTTTTTAAAATTTATTTGGCAGCCATCAACATCGAACGCAGTACTGTGCGGCGGGCTTTTCAAAATTTATTGTGAATAGCCAATCAATGAAAGAAACAAATTCAAAATAAATTGGCGCAACAAAGTGTTTTTGTTCGAAAAAAATGGCTGCCATATAAAATTTCAAAATGGAGCCCTTTTGTTTATAATATTTTATTTTTGTAAAATAATTTATAATGCTGGTGGTTAAAGATAATAAGGGCTCTTTCTGTAAGTACTTTTCACTTTAGATTCGATTTTTTTAGAAAATAACGACTAGATTTCATCGGTCAATAAAATTCGATTGCAGTATAGGCGTTCCGCCCGCCTAGTATAGTTGGTATTTATAAGTTACCTAATCGTTGATTTACATGGCAGGAAAAAACTTAAACATAAAATGGATATCTAATGTATTTGGGGGGGGGGGGTCATGTGGGTTAATTATACCCTGCAATTCTTTTTTATCTATAACAAAAATTCTATGTTTAGCTTATGGGAACCCTGCAAATCTATTTCATATATGACAAAATTTCTATGCTTAGCTTATGGGAATATTTTTGTATATGCCGTCTGTTCATATACGTGACGTATAGACTGGTATATAGCGATGAATATTTTTTAATCTTTTTGTATATGAAACAGTACAAAATTGAACGTCAATATATGTCAAACCGAAAATTCATATACAAAATCAGTTTGCAGGGAGTGCAATCATATATTTCATATATGACAAAATTTCTATGCTTAGCTTATGGGAATATTTTTGTATATATTCAAAATCAGTTTGCAGGGTCTATAATAATATTATATATAATTATAATAATGCCCTCCTCAACCCATCATTATACATCCGGAAAAAAAAATTATATATGATTATATATAATTATATATAAATTATATATAATTATATATAATTTTAAGATTTTATATAATTATATATAATATATATAAATTATATATAATTATATATAAATTATATATAATCAATCAATATATAAAAATTATATATAAATTATATATAAATTATATATAATTATATATAAAAAAAGCCATCTGCCTTACCCTAACCTTTTTAACTGAGCAATATATTAATTTTATGCTTGAATTGCACTATATTTAGCATATAGGGGACTTTATAGGCTCTTTTAAAACGTTTTTCACGAAAAAAAAGGAAAAAAAAAATTACAATTTTTTGGAATAGAACCCGAGCCTCGTGTTCGACTTACCAGCCGCCTTTATCCACTACACGTCTTTTCAACTGAATTTTAAAAAGCGGCAATTTAATTCTTAAGTTGCCAATTATTTTGACTTATAATATTTTCCAGATTTTTCCGAATTTCCGGTTTATTTCTTGTATTTTCAATTTGACAAAGGCTCAAAAATAAAGAAAAAATAGGAAAATTCGAGAAGCATTAGAAGAAAATAACAAAAACTTATAGAAAAAAACTGAAAATAATTTTTGTTATAAAATTTTATAACGAATTATAAATAGATGTCTTTTTTGGCGGGTTATAAAATTTTATAACAAAGTTTAAGTTTTTAATAACTCCATTTTATAACGCACTTTTTCTTGAGCAAAAATTGCAACTAAGTATCCGTAACCTAACACGGCTGAATGGATAAAAAAAACCCAACTTCACGGGGGGCTGTCTTGTCTCGTCTCAAAATTTTCGTTTTGTGACCCATCCCTAATTAACCCTAATGTACACCTTAGCCATCAATGGTCAAAAAAAAGTACTCACCATCTTCGCGATTTCTTCTACAATTGTCTCAACTGATTACTCGGAGGTTTGTTTTCCCCGCGGACTGAAAAGGAGGCGGCTAGAGCTATTTATGGTTTATGGGGGTTGCATTATTTTCGAAACACTCCCGTGAGTAGTCTTTTAGACTACTACTTTTAAAAAAAACGAAGCTACTTTAAATCCCTAACCTACCGAACCGACCGAACAAAGGTCAACACTGTGCGAAAGTGACCTACGGAACTACATACGGAATAACGGAAAAAATTATAAACGCGCGAAGCAACCCCTGAAAAAAAGCCAATTATCAGCATCTGAAAAAAAGAAAAAATTTATATAAATTAAGGGATACTACAAAACCTAAAGCTTGGATCGAAATTGGCAGTAGTAAATTTAAATATTGGCCAGTTTTTAAGGGAGGCGAATCTCTATTTCTATTTCCAGAATTAAAATTATAAAAAAATGGACTGATTCATCATAAGCAATTTTTAACAATGGTAAAGCACTGGGGTATGCATACTTACTTGATAACTGGAATTGCCTTCGATTCTAATGGATTTTTTTCTGCCTCAAGGACGCCAGTCATGGGAACTAAACGTCTAAGTGATGGAGTCACTCGATCTGGCGTTACAACAGCAGGTACTTGATTATTTTGAGCTGAGGCAGCAGCGGCTTTGTCTTTCTCAGCTTTGCGTTGTTCTGATAAAAAAAAAGAAAAAGTTGTGTTCATATAACATTTAGTAATATTTTGCTCATGATAAAGAACAAAGAAAAAATAAAATCCCGTCTCTTTGTTTCTTTGTGAACTTTTTTAAAAAAATGAGTTATTTTAAAAACTACTCTTACGGCAAGTGTACCGAAACCTTTCAATGTACCAAATACTGACCATCTCATAAGCTAAATATGTTTTTCAAATATTCTAGTCATGTTTAGTATTTGGGAAGGTCGGAAATAGGTCCATGATCGGTTTCAGTTAAAATTAGAAAAAAAAAATTTGCCCCAAAAATTTAAAAAAAAAAAACAAATACGGAAACATAACCGGGTGAGTTTTACTTAGTACCACGTCTTCGAAACTCAAAGTTTTTACCCCCAACTTAACAGTAACAAATTTTTATGTTTCCTTTAGTTAGGAAAAAACACTCAGCATTTCGTATTACTCAATAGCCGACTATATAAATGGGACAGTAATAAAATATCGGTAGGGCCGTTTTTTTTCCCCCATAAAATTGACAGTAGTAACAATTTAAAGAATTGCTTTTTAACAATTTAAAGAATCCGATTCCGAATAAAAAAAAATAAAAATATTTCAACCCCCCCTCCTTCAACCCCTATTAACAAAGAAGATCCCAGTTAAATATGGGCCAGTTTTATAAATAAATCGGCAGTGGATTAATTGCTTTAGGGGCAGTAAATTTTCATATTTTAGGGAAGCAGCATTGTGGCAGTAATTAACAATCAAAGGGTAGTATTTTCTTATCAAGCTAATTTTTTAAAAAAATAAACCTCCATAAATGACGAAAAATTCAAGAAAAAATGACATTTGAGCTCATCGATAAAATATTTTTTAAATTAACAAATTCTGAAAGTTTTTTTTTTTTTTTTAAGAAAAATTTTAAACTTGGGACTGTAGCACATGCTTTTTAACAATTTAAAGAATCCGATTCCGAATAAAAAAAAATAAAAATATTTCAACCCCCCCTCCTTCAACCCCTATTAACAAAGAAGATCCCAGAAGCAGTGACTGGTCCGAAGTCACATTAGTTATTAAAAAAAATAAAAAAATTCAATCATTCACTTTTTCACTGCCAAAATATTCATCAATTCATTTTTTTTTTTACTGCTAATTCACATATAGGCCTATTAATGCCAAATTATTTGTCAAACTGCAAAAATATTTTTCTTACTGCCAATAAAAAAATAAAAAAAAAACTGCATATTATTAAATTTTTTGCCCTACTATTAATAAATTACTGCCCCTTTAAAGGTACGTTTTTAACATTTTTAAAAAAAGGTAAATTTCTTTAGGGATTTACCAAAAATTCTCTAAATTTCTCCAAAAATTCCCCCCAAAATTTAATAACTTTATTCCGTCATTTCCCCAAATATTTCTAGCAAAACCCGGTAAAGATTTTTAAAAACCCCAAAAAAATCCGTTAAATTTTTAGCAATTCTATTAAAAATCCCGAAATTCTTTCGATAAGTCCCCATAAATGTCAATCCTTACATGTCGACAAAAAAAAAACAAGAAACTGTCCCCGGCATAGCAAAGACGTAGTCCTACGTAGTAAAAAAAAAAAAAAATTCCTGAGAGTTCATTCCTTCATTTCTATTAAAAATTTTGATAAGACTCACCTGCTTCTTATTTGCTCCTAATAAATAAAGCCTCCATTAAGTTTGAAAATTCTGAAAAAGAAGGATTGACCCGACGTCTTCGAAATTAAAAGCTGCATAGCCGGGAGCTGAATATCAAATCGTCCTTTTAATGTGCTTGAAACCGTTATCACTACGCTTTTCTAGTGAGCCTATCCTGAATCTGCCTTTTCCGATGATTATCCTAAAGTTGAGCCTCTAAATCGGCGTCGGATTTCGCTCTGGAATTTGCCTCTTTCAGTTCGTACGAAATAGCTTCGATGTGTTCTTTGACGAGAGTCGCGACTTCCTGCGTTCCGGAAATCAGCAATTTGAGACTTCTCTGTCGCGTCGGATCTGGGCAATCGCTCATCATTATAAGAAAATTGGTAACTTGCTGTAAACCCGTTTCGCTGCATCCGAGGACGTTCACGATGATTTTCAAATGTTCCTAAATGACCGGGATAACTTCTTTTTCGTCCAACTCCGTGAAACCCTCCAAAGCCAAAATATCCAATAATTTATCGGTAAACTGAGTGGGCCTTGACCAACGGGCAAGTCAGCATCGTTGTCAAAAGTCTCAACAGCGATCTGTCGAAAGCCGTGGATCTCGGCTCGACTTCGTTCAAAGGGGTAACGTTTCATTTTTTAACGCGCACTTCCCCTTTTTAGAGGATTTCCCGCTGTTTAAATTCTGATCGAACTAAAATGTTCCAACGTAGTGTTTATCGGTTTTTTTTTATAACGATCGTGTTGTTCTCATCGAATTTTTCCTTCGGTCTTTTGAATAAAAATTCGTATTGAAAAACCTTGATGAACGGTGTACAGCAAGTCCATGGCGTTCCTGAAAACGATCAGAGCGGCTTGAGGATGGACGGAAACGTTGTGAGCCACGAAATTATAGTGTTATTTCCATAGCGTTTCAGCTGGCCTTGGAAGACATTTGCTCTGCAACCGAGCGTGGTGTCCATGCTGAGGTTAAGCCACGTCGGTTGGGGGTCCGTAGATTGATTTACTACGTCCGTGTCGGATGACGGACAAGGCTTACGATAAAAATTCCAAAGACGCAATTTCCTTTAAGAACTAGACTGACGAGGGAAGAGAGCGGATGTGGTAGACCGACTTTCGTTAAATTTTTCATAATAAAAATTAGTGTCTGGAAAGAAAAAAAAAATTAAAATCAATTCGAGATTCACTCGTGACAATATAAACCAGGAAAAATTCATTTGTTTGCAATTTTAAAAAAATTAACAACAAAAAATTACAACTTTTTTCCTTACCAAATTACAAAATCCTATTCTCTAATAGATCTAGATTTCTAATAACTCTGGAAAAACGGCTCATGTTTAACCGAAAAATCCTGAATAAATAACAAAACGAGCAAAGTGGTCATTGGTTCTTGGTCCTATAATTGTCTTCCAACAGTCCTGAAAATAAAAAATAAAATCGGTTCAATATAAATATTCAAAATAATATTGTTTAACTCTTAAAGACGGAATACCGGAAAATTTTTTCCCAAATTTTAATTTTTTGATGTAAATTTAACCCATTACTACGCGTTTAAACTCATAAAAACAGCCAACCCATTTCTAGTGTAGACAACCCGCATCACAAGCAAAATATCTCGTATCACGTCGGAAGTACAATTATTAAAATTAAAATGGCACCCCTACGTTGGATTTCAAATGTTTAAAACTGTGACTTCAAATTCGAAAACGTGTGGTTCAAAATGCATAAGGATATCATAATTTCGAGCATAAAAAATAGAAAATCGCAGAATTATAAGTTTTTCAGTTAAAACTACTTTATAAGGTTCTGTCTTTAAAGGGTTACAAAAAACCGGACTCCTCAACATACCCCGAAGAAGTTTCCAATCCTTAATTATTGTTTGATGGACAAAACAGCTCGTCGATCCTGTACCAAGAAATCAGAAGACAAAGTGTTATGGGTAAAATCCTGTCGAGTATGTCTTCTCCATCTTGAAAGTATTGTCGGTTTCGAGTATCGTGCTCCCTTCTTTACATTTTGAGCTTCTGACGCGAAATCGGGAGGAAAGACCGATATTTGGGATTTTTCAATATCGGCCATTATCTGAAAAATAAATAAATCGAAAGTTAAAAAAACTGAAGCCCCTTTCCAACAAAAAAAAAATTTAAAACTTATCAACTTACGGATTGCCTTAAAGAAGACGAGATGCTGTAGAATAAAGCAGCAGCATCGAACCGATCATTCCGATTGGCAGCATAGGCGACTTGACGTTGTCGTTTCTGCCACTACTGGGACAAAACCTGCTTCTGAATATCCAAAATTCCGGGTTTACTTCACCCATGATAGAAAACGACGGAGGAGTGGTGGATTCCGTTGCCAAATATGCTGCCGTAAATGATTCGAAAGCGTTTCTTCCCTCATATTGGCAGGTAAACGGCCCGGCCGGAACGGAAGCCCCTCGATACGTAGCTCTTTGTTTCACGCAAACTTATATAATTTTTTCCAGGTCCAAAGCTGCGGGACTGCATTCTCCTCGTTTTCTGCATTTTCCTGAAGTGGATAGCTTCAATTGGAACTGCTTTCGCCTTCGGTAATTAGAGAACAAGGAGGCGGATGTGATGTGATCTTTCTGTTGTTTCCGTATTTTGACCGAACAAGAACGGTAAGAAATCCGGTGGCAACCTGCCAAGTTTTGCTGGACCTAGTAGCCTCCGGTGTAGTGGTTTGGATGTTGTGGATTCGGTATCGCTTTCCTGCGGTACCTCCGTGTTACTTTCGGTATTTTCGTTCAAAGTATTTGTTAAAAATTCCTAAGACTGTTCGCTCGAGAATTCCTCTATTGGTCCCGCGGTTCCTGCTCTTGCTGTTGTTAAAAATAGGTTACAGGCGGAGCACTCAGAGTCGACGGATACATAGCGGGTGGGACACCCTTCGGTGCGACTTTTACGGACTCCGGAACTCTCCTCAGCGGTCACCCTTTATCGGGCCGACGCTGACTGTCCAACCCAAAAACGGTAAATCGTTGTCTGTTTGCTGAAAAGTGTTAAGATAACACGTCCTGTTGGTATCCCCGTGTCTTTTTCGTTCGCGGTGTCCTCGTTGGTGTTTCGAATCGGGAATGACGGGTCGACTCTATCGTCCTCGTTAAAAACGCTTTGAACGTTCGGGGCTAATTGCTGACCGAAATAATAGCCCATGGATTGATCTAATAACTCTATGTTTCTTCAAGGGGTCTGATAAGCATACCGAATCCGTTCTCCATCAAAAATAAATTATTACTATGGAAACTGTGGCCACCCGAGCTCTGAGCGTCTTGATCTCCCTGTCAGTAACCCATAGTTCGAAAATGGCGGCGGAGAACAGCAAACTGCAAAAAAAAAATATGATTAACAAAAATTCAGAACTTTCAAGTCAAATTTAAAAGCGGTTAAAAAACCCCAAACTTACTTATGGAGCAAATCAGACCGATATGGTTGGATGTACTCCTGTAAAAATTGATGTCGCCTAGGTTGAATTCTCAGGTTTCTAACAGGGGCTGATTCTTCTCGGTTTTTTCCCACCAAGAACGGGTAGAGTACCGGCGGTTGGACGACTGGTTCTTCCGCCCTTATGGAAGTGTATCGCCGTACAATTCATTAAAAGACCCAGTGTTTTAGTATCATTGCTGGGATATTGCACGAAGAATAAATCACTCATGATATGCTCACGTCCTCGATTGAAAAGTCATCGTCGGGATCATTATTTTCGTTGTTATAGCCCCCTTCTTCCCCTTCGTTGTTGTCTTCTTCCGTTTGCTCGACTCAATATTCATCTTTATCCAAATTATCCGGATCATCCCGATCGGTTAACTGCTCTTGATTGGATGATTGCAGTTCGTTAAAAAAACAACTTAGTTCCAGATCACATTTTCTGTTCTTTCGTTTGAAAAATTTCTGCATTTTAATTACCTCGGTTGCCATTTGCATCAAGGCGTTTTGCCGAGTCATCGGCTTTGACAGGTCATCGATTTAAAATTCTCACGATCTTATCCATATGCATAAAACCATCTCTATCATTGTCTTGATAAACATTCTGATCTTTTAAAACGATCTCTCCGAAATCGGTTATATCAGCATTAACCTGACTATCCGAGCTTGAATCTAAACTTCAGCAGCAGCACCACACGATTTATTTTCGGTATTTTCAGCATCCTCGTTTGTTTCTTCGCCCAGAGCGCTTGTGTTTCCGGATGTGGCAAGGAACTGTTGGTCAAAGTTGGATCTAAAAATAAAAAATAAAAATAAAAAATTGACAATCTTTCTACTCAAAACAAAAAAATCGGCATATTTTAAGAATAGGTAGTTCACAAATGCCTACCGTTATTTTTAGCAGGTCTACTCGAATTAAGCTTTCTTAAAGCAGATATCAGAAGATGAAGGGGATTCGACCTACATCGTATTTATCGCTTCGATTGTTGTATGAATGAATCGCCCTTATTTCTGGGGTAAAAGGCTGAAGGAGGCAGTAGGAGGCTCTTCTTTTCCCTCTTCGTCCACTTCCACAGTAGGGTGGGCCGAAAAAAGCGAATTTTTGAATTTGAAAACGCCTGATATGGGAATCGATGCCTTTTTATAACACTATTAACCCCAATTTTTTTCAGATTTTTTGAAGGTCATCTTGAGGTCGCGCAATGACCTTGAAGTTTTTGAAAAGCCCATATAAGGGCAAAAAATAAGAATTTTTTTTTTGCTAAAAAAAGTATCGCTCCCTATCGGAAATTTTGTGTAGATTACGAATATGAAGTCCAAAATTCATTTTTGTGTACAGTTTTTAAGGTAAAAGAAAAAGCAGCCTAAAGCATTTCAGTGTATAAAAAATAGGCGTAAAGCTCAAAAACCGAACTCTTAAAATGATTTTGGACTTCATATTCGTAATCTACGCAAAATTTCCGATAGGAAGCGATACTTTTTCAGCAAAAAAAAATTCTTATTTTTTGCCCTTAAATGGGCTTTTCAAAAACTTCAAGGTCATTGCGCGACCTCAAGATGACCTTCAAAAATCTGAAAAAAATTGGGGTTAAAAGTATTATAAAAGGCATCGATTCCATATCAGGCGTTTTCAAATTCAAAAATTCGCTTTTTTCGGCCCACCCTATTCCACAGCGGACTCCGCATTATTCTCTTCCTGATTCGAAAATATTTGAGTAACTTTCGGGGGCCAGTCTTGTCCTTCCTGATTTTCTTGATCCTCTTCCATCGAGATATCTGATCCCATGTCTTGAGGTGTTGAAGGAGGTGTCTGCGACGCATAGTCTGAATCGTGATTTATCTCCGATGACTTTTGACTAGAACTAGAAGACGTTAATTCCAGCTGAGACCATCGAACCCCGGAGTTTTCTCCTGAAGTCGAGGGTCTAGGCTCTTCGAAGAGCCGAACGGACACATCGTCTGATTTTTTAAATCCGGAAAAGGCATTTTCATCTTCCTTATCTCTCCAAAAGGTGCTTGGTTCTGGAGTCGAAGTCTGAAGGACCGCGGGTTCAACTTCTTCTGCGTCCGGCAAGGCTTCCGCATTTGTTCCGGAGTAACTATTTCCAAAAATTGCTCATTTCGGCAAACGTTTGTTTCCAGCTCTAATCTGGCGAAGAAACTAGCGAGACCTTGGTGTGTTTGAAATGCGCTCATGTCAATATTTTTGATAAGATCTATTACCCTGTCGGCACATGTTGCAAGCTGAAACAGAAGAAATAATATTTTTAAATTAGTAAAATGAAAAAATTCTTATTATCGAAAATGATTAAATTTTATACCGTCCGACACCATGTCAGCATTAAATAATCTGGCTGACTTGAGCTAGGTCGGGTCGTATTTTTCATGAAATAAATACTATTTTCATTAAAACGAAAAATATTTTGGGATATCTCACCGCTTTATCTGACCTAAATCCTCTCCGACCCATCATCCTGCATGATACGACAGCTTCTCCACCGTCTTCTTAACTAGCAAGATGATAAAGGAAACGAACGAGACCAGTGGCCATTGGTAACGGAAAGACTGAAGTGGAGCCCCGTAAACTCAGGCTTGCTCCTGAGGCTGTGAACCAGACAAGGACGCAATGCATGTCCTCAGCATGGCAGGAAGTTGACCGGGGTAATCACAAGCGCCAATCACGTATATAATTGCCCTAAGCCTAGATCCAGGTTTTCTGAAAGATTAAAAAGAGAAAAATCAATTTTTCTGTTTGGTAATTTTCATTTTAAGAGTCATCAGTTCCAAAAGCGTGATTTCTCTAAAGTCGATCAAAATTGGAAATTTTAGTGAAAGAAGGGTCTGATTTTCTATTATTTATTGCAAAGCAATGAACTTTCAACAAAAATTAACAAAAAATTAACGTCAAATTAAGAAAAATTAAGCAAAAATATTAAAATTTTAACTTTCAAAACTTAGGAAAAACTTCATTACGCGGATCCGCCCCATAAGAAGTTTCACTTAAAAATTTTCGTAAGTCTAGACCATAAGAAAAATGAAAATAGCGAAAAGTAAGGTAAATTTGAACCACACTAATTGTATATAGATGAAGGTAAAACAATTAAAAAAAAAAAAAAAAATCCGTCAAAAATTTTGCATCGCCAAAATTTTATAGCCAAGAGCGGCCAATTTCCTAGCTCTGCATTTTTTGCGCCTTTCAAGCGATTCTTTCGGACACTTTTGGTCTCTAAGGATTTTCTTAAGCATTACTGATACTTATGATATCATGATTTATTTAATGAATATTCCTAGAACTTAAGATAAAATTGAAAAACACTTGAAAAACTTCTAATTAATTACAACACGAAATTGACGTACCATTACATCATTTGACGGTAGCGGAAGTGATAAGATCATAAAAATCCAAACGGGCAGATTATAAATATAACAAATTGTGCGAAACCATCGTATGATTAAATAAAGTATTCAATGTTTCACAAATAAAAAATAAAAAATAACTAAAATCATGTACGGTCGCTATTTTTTACTATTTTTGTCAGTGGTCTCTCTGTGTCATGGTGAGTAAAATTTTCAAATGTCTGAATTCTTCTTGGATTTCTTAAATTTAATATATTTTAATTGTCAGCTAATCCTTCGAGAGTGAGAACTAAGCGACCCTTCCATGTCTCATCTAAAGTGGTAGACGCCGAGGGTCACTTCACAATGACCGGCGACAAGGGTGACTGGGTAACGGGTGGAGAATCATACACCTACGACATTAACCAAGGGGACATATTAAGGATCAGTGCTGACACAACAGGACGCGGTGTCAGCCTTTCGATAACAGGTTACAATGGAGACTGGTTTGATATGGATTTGAAGGCGGCAGAGGGTAAAAGATTGGAAGCTGGGGAGTATTTTAATGCAACTAGGGCGCCGTTTAGCGGTGCCGGGCCTGGAATCGACATTGGTGGAAACGGCCGTGGCTGCAATACCATTCTCGGCCATTTCATCGTCATCGAATCGAAAATTACAGATGAGGTAAGGACGATTAATAAACCTTCTGTCACGAGTCAAAAAAAAAAAATGTCTAACGACCCGTTGAAATAATAATTTATTCTATCTTGAAGGGTGAAGTTGAACTACTAGACGCGGCTTTTTCTCAGCATTGTGAAGGTGGTCAAACGGCGTTGCGTGGCCGCGTCCGGATCGTCAACTCCGGAAATCCCTGCAAATGAACGCCTAAATTCGTTTTTAGCAGTTAGAGACATTCTTGCAATTAATTTGAATCAGACTGTTAATTTTATTTTTAAAAATTATCTGTAAACTACTTTAAAAATACTATAAATAATGTAAATACTATAATGTATACTTAAACAATGATGCTATAATGTAAATTACTTAAATTAATACTATACTGTGATATTTGTGCAAAGTCAACATTTTGGAAGTGAAACTTCTTATGGGGCGGGTCTGCGTAATGAAGTTTTTCCTAAGTTTTTAAAGTTAAAATTTTAAATATTATCCCATAATATTTCCTAAATTTTCGATCATTTTTCTGAATTTGACGTTAATTTTTTCTTAATTTTCTTAATTTTCGTTAACTTCGCTTACTTTTTCGCTAATTTTTCCTTATTTTTTCTTAGGCGCTGGTTACATTACTCGAACATTTTTGTTCGAAGAGTTTCAAAAATTTTTTCTCGATGAAAGTGTTTACACTTTTCAAACAAAGTTTCGATGATGTTTGATGATGTTCGATGATGTTTGATGATGTTATTTTTGGGGTTGTATTATATTTTTTACGTAATGGGAGGATACATATATCATCGACCGAGTACCCATATTAATTTAAGTCATTTTTTTCCTACACGCGGTAGGAAAAAAAGACTGAAAAAAATTAAAAATCGCTCTATGTGCATATAGCGTAAAACGTGAAACTTCTAACGGGGTTAAATATTATATTGGTCATTATTTTATGGTGTTTAACCACTTCAAATTCTAAAAGCCCAACTAAATTAAAAAATTTTCTTGAAATTTTCTTCTTCGAATTTACTTTCACGGAAACTGACGAAAATTTCAGATTTTTGTTTCAAATTATTTGACATAGCCGAAAATTTTACCGGAAATTTCAACCTTTTTCAAACTTTTGATCAAACAATTTGCCATAGTCGATAATTTTCCGGCAATTTTATCATTAAATTCTAAATTAGTAAAATATTATTTAATTTAAATAATATTCAAAATTTTAGCATTGAAAACTTCGAAAGTTTCACTTCATTAAGTGAACCCGCCCCATAAGAAGTTTCACTTCGAAAAAAAAAATTTGATTCAAGGCGCAAGTAGGTTTCTTGCTGCGCATCGCTCCTTTACAAATAGTATAAAATCTTTTTACATAGCATTAAACGACTACCATATTTCTTATTATTGCTAGAAAAACGTTTAAATGTACTAAATAATCTGATTTCGAATCCTAATTTCTAAAATAAAGATGGAGTTTCAATCAAATTAAATTTAAAGATCAAATTAAAATTAAAGATGTTTTTTTGAATTAATGAATTTAAAAATGGTTAATGATACCAAGTTCAAGTTGTCATTATTCATTCTTTTTGCGATGCCTATTTGATTTGGAGGCCAAATGAAACACTTAAGTTTTGTAACGAATACATATCGTCTTTCTTCAACAGATATAAAGAAGTAGTAAAATAAAAATTCGATTTCCAAATTCAAAACTAACAGCTGTTAGTTTTGAATTGGAAATCGAATTTTTATTTTTATTGGACTAGCCCAATCGATTTCAATTTCAAGAAACTTAATTCATATACGGTATTCTTTCGGGTCGCCTATGCATTCTGAAAATATGGGGGGAATAGGTTGTTTCACATAATTAAATTAAATTTTTTAAACCGCCTAAAAAGTTAGAGGAAAAAATTAAAAGCATTCTGAGTTGTAATTTTTTTGTTTAACTTGTCATAACTTTAAAAAAAATAAAAAAATACGGTGAAAAATTGATGCATTTGAAACGATTTCGAAAAGCGGGACAAAAACAAACGGCCTTCTTTCAACCATTGTTTTTTATCGTTCTGTTATTTGCCGTCAGTGCAAAATAAGATATACATACTCGCTAATTCTCAAGGTGCGGGACGATATAAAAACTATTAGTTCAAAAAAGGCCATCCCGCTTTTCGAAATAATTTCAAATGCATCAATTTTTGGCCCAATTTTTTTTACTTTTTTTGAGCTTATGACAACCTGGAACCAAAAAATTTCAACGCAAAATGCTTTCGCATTTTTTTCTTTAAGCTGTTAAAAAATTAATTAAATTGTGTGAAACAACCGTATTATGGCTGCCGAAAACCTCGCTTCAGTTTCCGTCAACTAGCTAATATTTAAATTAAACACTCACATATTCTGCAATCAATACAGCATACACACTTCAGACTCCACGTTCCGGCTTTGGGTCCAGGTTACGTAGCTCTATGTACATCCATCCCTCATCAGTTGCCACGAAATAAGCCCTGATAATGAATGACCACTGCTAACCTAAAGGATGATGAATTGTTTTTCAAATCCAACGGCTTCCAAAAAGTGTCGAGCGTCCGGCAGACAAAAAGAAAAGAAAAAAAAAACCTATTATTACAACGTTCCTAATTTTGTATTACAAAAAAAAACTGGGTTTTCTCAACGAACTTTCAATTTTTCAAAAATAAATAAATAACATTAATAAAAAAAAATATTCCTACATCTCGCGATACAAAAGTCTTCTTACAGGTTGACGCCTGCCTATGTCAACCTTCCCCAGAAAGTAGCACCTATCCTAGGGCATGCGTCCTTCGATTCTTCTCTGGCCACTGCTGGACCACTGTCGGGTGTTGATAGCCAGTTGAAACCATATCGGAATCGCTTTCAAGTGCAATTAAAAAGCTTAACAGTTGGCCGGTGATGGCCTCAACCCAGTTTATACCAACTGCAAAGCCCTAATGTCCTGCCGAGGCATAAAAATTAGACTTCATTATACGTGACGGTTGACTTGGGTAGTTCCATAAGCTACGCCTGTGGGACGACTTTAGTTAACCGTGTAATATAATTGAAGGTAATCCATATGACATTGACAGAGACCAAATGCACCTAAAAAAACCCTAAGCTACCCATTCGCTCCCGAGTATGTTTGGATAAGTGGATACCTTCTTATCTAACTACTCTAACTACTACGCTCCCTCCTACAACGGAGATCGTCACGAGATCCTCGAGCTCTCTGGTCTTGGGCGTCCGGCACTACCCTCGCATTGTGGTGAAAACCACCCCCCGGTTTCTCGAGGCTCGTCCCCGTTCGATTTCTCACCTGAGACGTCGATCCTTTATAACATACGAGATAAAGGTCAACGGCACATCGGAAACGAATGCGGGTTTACAATCTACGCTAGGCACGCCACCCTTGCTTAGGCCTTTCTCTCCGATCCAGGCCAGGTTCCCTTCGCAAAAAAATAATTACAAAACGAAAAACCCCCTTTCCCCATTAAAGCGATCCTAACAAAAAGAAAAATGAAAGTTCGTAGCCTCATCACAAAGAACTAAAAAAATTCCATAAAAACTAAAAAGGCTATTACTTAACTTATGTATTATCCAGACGATCGGAGTCCGTAGATTCATTCACTGCTTCTGTGTCGGATGACTTAGGATATAAATTCTAACGAGGCAATCTCCTTTCAGAGCTCGATTGACGAGGGAATAGAACGGATGTGATAGACCGACTTTCGAAGCAAATCCATGAAGAAGAGCTGGAACTAGCAGAGGTGGAATGGGGGGGGGGGGGGGGGGAGAGAAAAAGGCATTGATGAAGTAGAAAAATAAGTCAAAGGAAAGCCGCCATGGCAGGGAATCCGCGTCTTATTTTTCATTTCGTTTGCCCAACGAGCATAGCAAACGCCTGAACGTTCGGGGATAATTGCTGATCGAAATAATAGCCAATGAAATTGATCTAATAAGTCGATGATTTCTCATTGGGCTTGGCAAGCATACAGAATCCGTTAATCATTATAACTAAATTACTACTACGGAAACTATGGCTACCGAGGTCTGAGCGTCTTAATCTCCCTGTCTGTAATCCTAAGTTTGGAAATGGAGCGGGAGAACGGCAAACTGAAAAAAAAAAAGAAAAAAGAAATGTGATAAAATTTCAGAAATTTCAAGCCTTATTTAGAAGTGGCTTAAAACCCCAACTTACGTCAGGAGCAAATTAGGCTGATGGTGGATGTACTACTCGGATTCAACTGTAAAATGATACCGCCTAGGTCGAATTTCGGCTTTCTACAAGCGCTGATTTTTCTCAGTTTCGTCTCACCTACAACGAGTGGTGCAGAGGTTGACGACTGACTGGTTCTTCTGGCCTTTTGGAAGTGTCATCGCTGTGCAATTCATTAAAAGATCCAAGTGTTTTGATATCACTGCTGGAATATTGCACGAATAATAAATCATTCATGAAATGCTCAAATTTTCCATTGGAAATCGAGGTATCCATTAAAAATTCATCGTCGGGATCATCATTTTCATTATTATAGCCCCTTCTTCCCCTTCGTTGTTGCCTTCTTCCATTTGCTCGTCTTCGTATTTATCTTCATCCAAGTTATCTGCATCACCCGGATCGGTTAACTGCTCTTCATTGGATGGTTGTGGATCGGCGATTAAACCGTGTACCATCTGCAAAAAAACAAACAATTTAGTTCAAGATCCTTTTTTTTTTCTTTTTATTTATCAAATTTCTGCATCGTATTTACCTCGAATGTCATTTGTATCAATGTGTTTTGCAGTCATCGGGTTTGATAGGTCATCGTATTATATTATTCTCATAATCTTTAAGAATTACAATCTTATGCATATTCATAGGACAATCTCTATCATTGTCTCGATCCATATTCTGATCTTCCAAAACGATCTCTCGGATTCCAGTTACATCATCATATGATTACCGAAGTCGGTTCTAAACTTTCAGCAGCAGCAGACAAATCATTATCGATATTCCAGCATCCTCGTTTGTTTCTTCGCCCGAGCGTTGTGTTTCCCGATGTGGTACCGAATTGTTGGTCAAGGTTGGATCTAAAAATAAAAACAAATAAATAAAAAATCTGACAATTTTTCGACTCAAAACAAAAAAATCGACTGATTTTAAAAAAAGTTTACAAAAACCTACCGATATCCTAAGCAGGTCTTCCAGAAGTAAAAGTCCATGAATTCCCTTTAACCGACCCATCGATCGCGTGTCCTCTGCTTCCCCTATCAATCGTTAACTTCGTAAATGTTTCTAAAGGTTTCAATGCAGCATTCATTGCATAAACAAAATCCGGATTCGACAAATCCAAATTATGAGGCAATTTCGCCAATTCGTTCATCAGTCCCTTCGTCGTGAGCAATTTCGAGACATTCGAAAAACGTGCAGGGTTATTTTTCAACTAATAACCGCTCGCTGTTAACAACTGAAAGGGTACCACATGAGCATCAAGCACATGGCCATCATTTCCGAAATCAATACAAAGCAAAATCCGACACATCCGTGTTTTTTCTTCGTGTCAATTTCTAAATCCAGATGATTGCAAGCTCCGACAGTCCCAAGCAACAAACGAGCTTCCGAACAAATTTCGATCGATTCCTATCCATCCCTGGGAGCAAAACGAATTTTGCTAAAATAAATCGAACAGCAGAAATGTCTTCCGTCAAAACCGTATCTTTCGGATCCGTTTCGTTAACGTGATGCATAATCAATTTCGAATATCCCCTTTAAGATTTTACAGCGTCCGTTAAAATGGAAAAAATAGCCAATTTCGACAATAATTTTTACGTTTTTTCTCGTCGGTGCTTTTCTTTTTCTCTTTTCCCTTGTTATTCGACGGTTTTTCATTTAAGAGAACGGAAGTGAAAGCTTTAAATCAGAAGCGAAAAAATTAGTTGAAGACGACGCTTCGCTGCTTTCTCGAAGTTGTTGGCACTTTACCAGCACTTTGCTGCTGGCAGGTTTTTAATAAATATTCATCGGGCGCAACCAGATGGTATAACAAAGTTTTGACGAGAGAAACTGCGGTTTTATCAATGTTCGCGTCTTCCGCGAAAACTCGATCCGACTTCCGAACGTACTTCAAAATTAGCTTCTCTCTTGGTCGCTTCCATCTAAAATTATTGCTTCTTCGTCCAATGATTGCCTACAAACAGTCCTGAAAATAAAAAGTCACAAATTAAATTGGTTTAATTGAAACATTCACAATAATATGGCGTAATCCTAAAAGACGGGAGACTGGAAAATTTTTTCAAAAATGTTCTTGATATAAATTCAACCCATTATAGACTTTCCAAAAACTAAGTACTAGTGTTTCGATTTTGCTAATAAAAACCCATTGTTTATTAAAAGTATGAAAAACATCAATCCTCATCACTGAGCTTTTCCTCAACTTTCATTATGTGGGCTAATTTTTAGAAAAGAAAAAATTGGAACAGTTCCAAAAAGGAAAACTTTCTGAGAAACTAGCCTAGTACTTGGGTTGAGAACCGAACACTACTTTTTCAAAAAAAAACAAAAAAAAAAAAAAAAAAAGCTGTGAGGAGTGCACTGGTCTATTTAACCACTGAACTGCTAAGAAGCACCTAATGTTAACTAAAAATATAAAAAAAACATGGATGCGCATCACTGAGCTTTCAGTAAACTTTCATTAATTGAGGTAATTTGAGAAAAAAAAAATTGGCAAAGTTTAAAAAAGGAAGCCTTCCCTAGAATTTTGGTAAAGCCAGCCTAGTACTTCGGTTCAGCATCAAACAGTTAGTCTTACCAGAAAAAAAAAAGTTAAAGATACCTGCTTTTATGCGAATAATTTTGAATAATCCTTTAAAATCACATTTGGTGACACACTTTTCACATCAAATCAAAAAATAGAAGTGTAAGAAAAGTAGAAAAACAGAAAGCGTACAATTAAAAAAAAAAAAAAAAAAAAAAAAACTCATACCCACTCTTTGACTTGTTAAACCTTTTACAGTGCAAAAAAACTAATTGCATAAACTGCTAACCTTGCGGAATTCATGATTTCCCTGAGTATGATCTGCTGTCTTCTCATACGAATCTAACAAATGCAGGTTTTCAGGTCAGGGTGATAATGCATTAATTCATCCATGGCGTTCACGAAAGTGGTAGCCCTGTCGCCATAAGGATCATTGCTTCTCCGCTTCCTCAATGCCGGAAAATAGAGAGGATGGACGAAAATTTCAGAAGTTGCTCTTTTCTGCAAACGTTTAATTCCAGCTCTAATCGTATGATGAAACTAGCGAGACCTTGATGTGTCTGAAATGCGCTCATGTCCTAATGACTACCAAATCTAATGTCGACCAGTGGAAGCTGTACAGAATTGCATTCCGAATTTGAAGTCTGAAAAAAAAAAGAAAAAAATAGCTAAAATTAAGTGAACCAATTCATAAATCAAGCAAGCTGAACTAGGAATTTAAAAAAATTTATTTTTTTAGGAGATGTGATAGCTTTGTTAATGGGAGACTGCATAGAATACAAATGTATCTGGTTTGGTCCAAGAATTTACTAAAAGTGTCTGACATTACCATAAATAAAACTTAACTAAACGAAAAGATTTTGTTAATTTTTTAAAAATGTTTTTTTTAGTTCAGAGCAGTAAATTCTTTCGCCATTTTGAATTTACTTTTCCATGATTAGCATTTGCAACTTTAGCACGTTTGGGAGTCGGATCCGAGATTCCTCGAAAAAATCGGTGAGGAATGCGTGTGGAAAACTGTCTAACATATTGAAAGAAAATCGGAATTAAGATATTGCTCAATTATTACGATATAACAAGTTCGATAAAAATTTTTTTTCCGCAAATCTTGGATTAGTTGTTTAAGTCCGACAATACTAGAATTGGGAAATTAATGTCTGGACTTGTGGAGGAAAGTTACCAAGCTCACTTTTGCAAAATTTATTTATTCGGAGCAATGTTCCGACTCTACTTTTCTGGCTTGGAATACTAAGGGAATTTAATTTTTTCAAACAATACAGCCTGCGCGTTCCAAACTTTCCTAGGTCAAAAATAGGCTTGCCATTTTTTAAAATTAGAAAACGAGTATGCGGATGTAAGAAAAATAGAGTATAATTGGAGTATAAAATTTGATTTTATAGAGATCATACACCATTTTTCAATACCATTTTTCCTAAAAAAAAAAAAAAATTAAATAGGCCTAAATAAATTCCTAATCCATTTTTTCTAAAAATTTTGGCTTCTAAAATTCTTTTCCTAACTTTTTTTTTTTTTTCTTCTAATTTACAATTTTTTTAAAATCTTTTGATTACTAAAAAAAAACTTCCTAAAATCCCTAAAATAAAATATTTTAAAATCCCTTGAAGGTTTTAAAAAAATAGGAAAAATATTCATTTTGGGAAATTTTATTTTATGAATAAAAAAATTTTTAGGAAAATTGAAAATTAGAAATAAAAATGGTTAGGAAAAATTGATTAGCAATTAATTTTTTTAGGAAAAATGGTTGGGAATTTTTTTTAAATATTAGATTTTTCTTAAAATTAAATTTACATTTTTCATGCAAAAAAATAAGTTTCATGAACTGCTAACCTTGTGCCATTCATGATATCTGTGAATATGAACTGCTGTCTTCTCATACAAATCTAACAAAAGCAAAAGAGGAGCGATCCATTTCGGTATCGGAAACGGAGTCGTAGAATCGTTTTGATCTTTTAAAGTGGCTAAAAGCGTCGAGTACTTGTATCATAAAGCAAAAGAGACACGTATCCGAGAGAGCACGAACGCAGGCAAATCTTAAATCCTAGAAATAAAAGTCAAATATATTACTTTTTTATTTGCAAAAAGAAACTAATTTTAAGAAGACATACCTTACGTCAAAAAGCAGAGTCAAAAGATGTAATCGAACAGCCACTTTTCCAGCAATATTGAATCGACTAAAACTTTCCTGCAGTATGGCTGCCGTCATTGGGTAAATTTCTTTCACCTTTTTAAGCATGTGACCCATTTGGATTGCAAGCTGCAAAAATTTAAAAAAAATGTAAACTACAGATAAGAGACCAACCTATAACTATTTTAAAAATAAATTCATTTTTAATTGACTTACATCTTAACACAACGGGCAAAAACCATTTCGGTCGCAAATGACAATAAACAAATCGCAGACGCGATAGTCTGGAAAGTCCCATGTAGCAAAATTGGTTGAATAAAGCTTCGCTGACGTGAGAGTCTTTTCCTCCAGGTCGTCCCGGAGGGCTTGTGGTCGGGAAAGATAATCTGTTTACTAACAAGGAACTTGAGAATCTGCTCCCATATGCCAGACCTCCCCGACATGATCGCCATACGTTGTTGATATGATTTGCTTCGAGGCTGCTTCATCCAAACGCTCCTAAAAACGAAGCAAACAAAAACTTATTTATTTAAAACTTTTGAACTAAAAAACCGAAAAAAGCAAAAAATTATAAAATTACAGGAAAACGTACCTGAAGAATTTTTTTTCCAACTAGAATCTGTTTTAATATACAGAGCATGCTGTCAGTCACGCGAAAACCGTAGCCTTTCAGCGGCTTTCTCCCGTACGTTTCCATTGTGGCCGAAAATGCCATCTGAAAAAATAAAAAAAAAAAAACAATCCAATTTTCTGAAAAATACTTTTCAAAGAAAAAAAAAAAAACTTACTCGATGAATCTTTACGAGACATCTGTAGGGCTAAATTCAAAAACTGGAGAGTTGTCGATATTTATGTTCTTCAACGTAAATACTTAAAGAATCGAGAATCACTTTCGGATTTTTAATTTTTTTGAGCAACATCGACCACGCATCGACCACACATATTCTCTTTTTTCCCTGCGCTGTCGGTATCGGTTGTTCCGTCTCCAGCAAAAGCATGATACAAGGAACTACGAAAAAATATTTTGAAGAAACAATTTAAAATTACAAAACATATTTTAAATTGAAGAAGTAAAAAAACCTCCAATACTTACTCAAAAAATATTGTCAGACCCTACGGACTATCCTAAGTCTCATTTTCCACGAAATAATGCAGAAAAATGTGAAACGGTTGCTTTTTATCGTCGAACAACATCGAAGATCAACACCCGACGAAACAAATCAAATAAGCCAATTTACAATTTTCGGGCGGGGCTGGAGGCACTAAATTCACATTTAATCCTCTGGGTAATAGGTCCAACGTCGCTTTCGCCACATCCGTGGTTCCTACGGTTGGGCATTGAAAATGCGTTTTGGAATGTCACTCTTCGTTTCGGCATTCCAACGCAAAGTTTAACTAACATTCTTACAAATAATTTGGCGAAAAACTGCTCTCGGTGCTGATCTCGAAGCTATGGTCCTAGTAAAAAGTTTCGAGTGTTTCAGCTGTTCCGGACTCCGTAAGACTCTAGTCCCTCTC
The DNA here is from genome assembly GCA_037577465.1 of Liposcelis bostrychophila. Lineage (NCBI taxonomy): Eukaryota > Metazoa > Arthropoda > Insecta > Psocodea > Liposcelididae > Liposcelis > Liposcelis bostrychophila. The sequence goes on along the minus strand of CM075209.1, from coordinate 23,187,861 downwards.
GCTTTTGAAGCAGTGGAAAACGAGGTCCCCTCTCTCCAGATATCAGGAGACAAAGGGGATTCGACCTTCGTCGTATTCATCGCTTCGGATGTTGTAGAAATGTCGCCTTTCTTTTTGGGGTAAAAGAAAATTCAAATCCCGTTGTCCGAAATCGCAGTCGGATGGGATGACGTCATCACTACAAAGAGCTAAAAGCCAGGTGCTTTCCACACGAGGGAGGTGTAAAATTTTCATGATTTTCGTAAAACGTCTTTTCAGAGAGGGGAACCCCATGTCTCAAGACAAGTGTTTATTTTGGACTGACTGGTTCTGCAAACGTGATTAAACATTATAACGAATCCGTGTGTAGCGGTCATCACATGAAGAAGCGAAGTGGCGTTGTAGGAATATAAAGCGTTGTCCAAATCCGGGACCATTGCTCATTCGTGAAGTAATATGCATTTTCCGGAAGAGTGATCAGTTAAAGCGTCCAAACGAGTTAATACCTGCTGCAGCTCTTTTATACCTTTCCAAAACTATTGGCTCTCGAGCTAGACACTGAAATCGAAAAAAAAATTGATTTTGGATACATTTATAAAAACAACAGAGAAGCGTCAACCAGTTAGCTCTATTACGATATACAATTAAAATTTTTACTCACAAGAATTGATTTGCAAACATTAGAAACGGGCTGAGCAGCCGGTGTAACTGCATAATGTGGCAGACAAATTCGGCAATGAAAGCAGCTTAATAAAATATTTAAAGTTTCCGAAGGCTACTAATTCTTCGTAATGATCTCCGGTCGAAATATCACTTAAAATGGCGTCAACGCATTTAATCTGTGAAAAAAAAAGGAAAAAAATAAAAATAAAAATGGAATTAATAAGAAATCATTAATCAGTGATTGATGCTAGCCAGCATTAAAAGAAATTTAACATACATTCATAACATATTTCATGGCTTCTCATTTCAGGTCAGGATGATGACACATTAATTCATTCATGGCATTTCCTAAAGTAATGGTCGCGTCGCCCAAAGATTGTAGCTTTTCAGCCTCCTCATAGCCGGCAAATACAGAAAATGGACAAAACTTTCGCAAAGGTGATCCAATGAATGAAACCGCTTTAACTGTGTTAGACCATGGCATTTAAGCAAAAAAGCGCTGGTTACGTTCTGTAATGATGCCAAAACGACTCCAGCAGGAGGAACCTAAAAAATTAAAAAGAAAAAATTAAAAATCCTTTCTTACAATTCTAAATTATTTCACCAGCAATTTTGTCTCTCACCTCTTTGAATACTACAGCTGGAAGGACCACGTCAGTCAAATGATTATTTTGAAAAGTGAAAATTGGGAAAGGTTCTTGGAAAACATAAACAGTAGCCTACATCCGTGGTAAAAGGAACAGAGAAGGTCCGAAATAATCCGAACTAGTAATAAAGTGCTTCAAACAAGACGGTAAACTCCCTTCCATGACAGTCCTCATTGATTCACTAAACGCTTGATCTTGCATTGTTTTCATCCAAAAAATTAAAATGAATTCTATTAGACCTGCAGGTCAGGTAAACATGTTTTAGATGCTTCCCGGTTCCACGATCTTCAGGTTACTTTCAAAAATTTCAGTAATAATATTGAAAAACGTTTTTTCACTTCACGATGTCACTTTACTTTTCTTCACTATAATTCGATGTAAGTGTCTAAATCCACTTCAATTCACTTCGATGTAAGTGTGAATATAACCTTTACTCCACATTCCTTCACTTCATTTCGATGTAAGTTTGAATATCATAATCACTCCACTTTTCTTCACTTCACTTCGATGTAAGTTTGAATATCATAATCACTCCACATTCCTTCACTTCACTTCCATTCAAGTAAATATCAAAATCGCTACACTTTCCTTCACTTCACTTCGATTTAAGTAAATATCAAAATCACACGACTTTCCTGCACTTCACTTCGATTTAAGTAAATATCAAAATCACTCCACATTCCTTCACTTCACTTCGGTTTAAGTAAATATCAAAATCACTCCACATTCCTTCACTTCACTTCGGTTTAAGTAGATATCAAAAACACTCCATATTCCTTCACTTCACTTCGATTTAAGTAAATATCAAAATCACTCCACATTCCTTCACTTCACTTCGATTTAAGTAAATATCAAAATCACTCCACATTCCTTCACTTCACTTCGGTTTAAGTAAATATCAAAATCACTCCACATTCCTTCCCTTCACTTCGGTTTAACTAAATATCAAAATCACTCCACATTCCTTCACTTCACTTCGATTTAAGTAAATATCAAAATCACTCCACTTTTCTTCACTTTACTTCGATTTTAGTAAATATCAAATCACTCCACATTCCTCACTTCACTTCGATTTAAGTAAATATCAAAATCACTCCACATTCCTTCACTTCACTTCAATTTAAGTAAATATCAAAATCACTCCACTTTTCTTCACCTCACTTCAATTTTAGTAAATATCAAAACTTCACTCCACATTCCTTCACTTCACTTCGATGTAAGTTTGAATATCATAATCACTCCACTTTTCTTCACTTCACTTCGATGTAAGTTTGAATATCATAATCACTTCACATTCCTTCACTTCACTTCGATTTAAGTAAATATCAAAATCACTCCACATTCCTTCACTTCACTTCGGTTTAAGTAAATATCAAAATCACTCCACATTCCTTCCCTTCACTTCGGTTTAAGTAAATATCAAATCACTCCACATTCCTTCACTTCACTTCGATTTAAGTAAATATAAAAATCACTCACTTTTCTTCACTTTACTTCGATTTAGTAAATATCAAAATCACTCCACATTCCTTCACTTCACTTCGATTTAAGTAAATGTCAAAATCACTCCACTTTTCTTCACTTTACTTCGATTTAGTAAATATCAAAATCACTCCACATTCCTTCACTTCACTTCGATTTAAGTAAATATCAAAATCACTCACATTCCTTCACTTCACTTCGATTAAGTAAATATCAAAATCACTCCACTCCTTCACTTCACTTCGATTTAAGTAAATATCAAATCACTCCACATTCCTTCACTTCACTTCAATTTAAGTAAATATCAAAATCACTCCACTTTTCTTCACTTTACTTCGATTTTAGTAAATATCAAAATCACTCCACATTCCTTCACTTCACTTCGATTTAAGTAAATATCAAAATCACTCCACATTCCTTCACTTCACTTCGATTTAAGTAAATATCAAAATCACTCCACATTCCTTCACTTCACTTCGGTTTAAGTAAATATCAAAATCACTCCACATTCCTTCCCTTCACTTCGGTTTAAGTAAATATCAAAATCACTCCACATTCCTTCACTTCACTTCGATTTAAGTAAATATCAAAATCACTCCACTTTTCTTCACTTTACTTCGATTTTAGTAAATATCAAAATCACTCCACATTCCTTCACTTCACTTCGATTTAAGTAAATGTCAAAATCACTCCACTTTTCTTCACTTTACTTCGATTTAAGTAAATATCAAAATCACTCCACATTCCTTCACTTCACTTCGATTTAAGTAAATATCAAAATCACTCCACATTCCTTCACTTCACTTCAATTTAAGTAAATATCAAAATCACTCCACTTTTCTTCACTTTACTTCGATTTTAGTAAATATCAAAATCACTCCACATTCCTTCACTTCACTTCGATTTAAGTAAATATCAAAATCACTCCACATTCCTTCACTTCACTTCGATTTAAGTAAATATCAAAATCACTCCACATTCCTTCACTTCACTTCGGTTTAAGTAAATATCAAAATCACTCCACATTCCTTCCCTTCACTTCGGTTTAACTAAATATCAAAATCACTCCACATTCCTTCACTTCACTTCGATTTAAGTAAATATCAAAATCACTCCACATTCCTTCACTTCACTTCAATTAAGTAAATATCAAAATCACTCCACATTCCTTCACTTCACTTCGGTTTAAGTAAATATCAAATCACTCCACATTCCTTCCCTCACTTCGGTTTAAGTAAATACAAAATCACTCCACATTCCTTCACTTCACTTCGATTTAAGTAAATATCAAAATCACTCCACTTTTCTTCACTTTACTTCGATTTTAGTAAATATCAAAATCACTCCACATTCCTTCACTTCACTTCGATTTAAGTAAATGTCAAAATCACTCCACTTTTCTTCACTTTACTTCGATTTTAGTAAATATCAAAATCACTCCACATTCCTTCACTTCACTTCGATTTAAGTAAATATCAAAATCACTCCACATTCCTTCACTTCACTTCGATTTAAGTAAATATCAAAATCACTCCACATTCCTTCACTTCACTTCGATTTAAGTAAATATCAAAATCACTCCACATTCCTTCACTTCACTTCAATTTAAGTAAATATCAAAATCACTCCACTTTTCTTCACTTTACTTCGATTGTAGTAAATATCAAATCACTCACATTCCTTCACGACCTTCGATTTAAGTAAATATCAAAATCACTCCACATTCCGTCACTTCACTTCGATTTAAGTAAATATCAAAATCACTCCACATTCCTTCACTTCACTTCGGTTTAAGTAAATATCAAAATCACTCCACATTCCTTCCCTTCACTTCGGTTTAACTAAATATCAAAATCACTCCACATTCCTTCACTTCACTTCGATTAAGTAAATATCAAAATCACTCCACATTCCTTCACTTCACTTCAATTTAAGTAAATATCAAATCACTCCACTTTTCTTCACTTTACTTCTTTACTTCGATTTTAGTAAATATCAAAATCACTCCACATTCCTTCACTTCACTTCGATTTAAGTAAATATCAAAATCACTCCACATTCCTTCACTTCACTTCAATTTAAGTAAATATCAAAATCACTCCACTTTTCTTCACCTCACTTCAATTTTAGTAAATATCAAAACTTCACTCCACATTCCTTCACTTCACTTCGATGTAAGTTTGAATATCATAATCACTCCACTTTTCTTCACTTCACTTCGATGTAAGTTTGAATATCATAATCATTTCACATTCCTTCACTTCACTTCAATTCAAGTAAATATCAAAATCGCTACACTTTCCTTCACCTCACTTCGATTTAAGTAAACAAATCACACACGACTTTCCTGCACTTCACTTCGATTTAAGTAAATATCAAAATCACTCCACATTCCTTCACTTCACTTCGATTTAAGTAAATATCAAAATCACTCCACATTCCTTCCTCACTTCACTTCGATTTAAGTAAATATCAAAATCACTCCACATTCCTTCACTTCACTTCGGTTTAAGTAAATATCAAAATCACTCCACATTCCTTCCTTCACTTCGGTTTAACTAAATATCAAATCACTCCACATTCCTTCACTTCACTTCGATTTAAGTAAATATCAAAATCACTCCACATTCCTTCACTTCACTTCAATTTAAGTAAATATCAAAATCACTCCACTTTTCTTCACTTTACTTCGATTTAGTAAATATCAAATCACTCCACATTCCTTCACTTCACTTCGATTTAAGTAAATATCAAAATCACTCCACATTCCTTCACTTCACTTCAATTTAAGTAAATATCAAAATCACTCCACTTTTCTTCACCTCACTTCAATTTTAGTAAATATCAAAACTTCACTCCACATTCCTTCACTTCACTTCGATGTAAGTTTGAATATCATAATCACTCCACTTTTCTTCACTTCACTTCGATGTAAGTTTGAATATCATAATCATTTCACATTCCTTCACTTCACTTCAATTCAAGTAAATATCAAAATCGCTACACTTTCCTTCACCTCACTTCGATTTAAGTAAATATCAAAATCACACGACTTTCCTGCACTTCACTTCGATTTAAGTAAATATCAAAATCACTCCACATTCCTTCACTTCACTTCGATTTAAGTAAATATCAAAATCACTCCACTTTTCTTCACCTCACTTCGATTTAAGTAAATATCAAAATCACTCCACATTCCTTCACTTCACTTCGGTTTAAGTAAATATCAAAATCACTCCACATTCCTTCCCTTCACTTCGGTTTAACTAAATATCAAAATCACTCCACATTCCTTCACTTCACTTCGATTTAAGTAAATATCAAAATCACTCCACATTCCTTCACTTCACTTCAATTTAAGTAAATATCAAAATCACTCCACTTTTCTTCACTTTACTTCGATTTTAGTAAATATCAAAATCACTCCACATTCCTTCACTTCACTTCGATTTAAGTAAATATCAAAATCACTCCACATTCCTTCACTTCACTTCAATTTAAGTAAATATCAAAATCACTCCACTTTTCTTCACCTCACTTCAATTTTAGTAAATATCAAAACTTCACTCCACATTCCTTCACTTCACTTCGATGTAAGTTTGAATATCATAATCACTCCACTTTTCTTCACTTCACTTCGATGTAAGTTTGAATATCATAATCATTTCACATTCCTTCACTTCACTTCAATTCAAGTAAATATCAAAATCGCTACACTTTCCTGCACTTCACTTCGATTTAAGTAAATATCAAAATCACACGACTTTCCTGCACTTCACTTCGATTTAAGTAAATATCAAAATCACTCCACATTCCTTCACTTCACTTCGATTTAAGTAAATATCAAAATCACTCCACATTCCTTCACTTCACTTCGATTTAAGTAAATATCAAAATCACTCCACATTCCTTCACTTCACTTCGGTTTAAGTAAATATCAAAATCACTCCACATTCCTTCCCTTCACTTCGGTTTAACTAAATATCAAAATCACTCCACATTCCTTCACTTCACTTCGATTTAAGTAAATATCAAAATCACTCCACATTCCTTCACTTCACTTCAATTTAAGTAAATATCAAAATCACTCCACTTTTCTTCACTTTACTTCGATTTTAGTAAATATCAAAATCACTCCACATTCCTTCACTTCACTTCGATTTAAGTAAATATCAAAATCACTCCACATTCCTTCACTTCACTTCAATTTAAGTAAATATCAAAATCACTCCACTTTTCTTCACCTCACTTCAATTTTAGTAAATATCAAAACTTCACTCCACATTCCTTCACTTCACTTCGATGTAAGTTTGAATATCATAATCACTCCACTTTTCTTCACTTCACTTCGATGTAAGTTTGAATATCATAATCATTTCACATTCCTTCACTTCACTTCAATTCAAGTAAATATCAAAATCGCTACACTTTCCTTCACCTCACTTCGATTTAAGTAAATATCAAAATCACACGACTTTCCTGCACTTCACTTCGATTTAAGTAAATCAAATCACTCCACATTCCTTCACTTCACTTCGATTTAAGTAATATCAAAATCACTCCACTTTTCTTCACCTCACTTCAATTTTAGTAAATATCAAAACTTCACTCCACATTCCTTCACTTCACTTCGATGTAAGTTTGAATATCATAATCACTCCACTTTTCTTCACTTCACTTCGATGTAAGTTTGAATATCATAATCACTCCACATTCCTTCACTTCACTTCGATTTACGTAAATATCAAAATCACACGACTTTCCTGCACTTCACTTCGATTTAAGTAAATATCAAAATCACTCCACATTCCTTCACTTCACTTCGATTTAAGTAAATATCAAAATCACTCCACATTCCTTCACTTCACTTCAATTTAAGTAAATATCAAAATCACTCCACATTCCTTCACTTCACTTCGATTTAAGTAAATATCAAAATCACTCCACATTCCTTCACTTCACTTCGATTTAAGTAAATATCAAAATCACTCCACATTCCTTCACTTCACTTCAATTCAAGTAAATATCAAAATCGCTACACTTTCCTTCACCTCACTTCGATGTAAGTTTGAATATCATAATCACTCCACTTTTTTTCACTTCACTTCGATTTAAGTAAATATCAAAATCACTCCACATTCCTTCACTTCACTTCAATTCAAGTAAATATCAAAATCGCTACACTTTCCTTCACCTCACTTCGATGTAAGTTTGAATATCATAATCACTCCACTTTTCTTCACTTCACTTCCATGTAAGTAAATAGCAACTTCACTCCACTTTCCTTCACTTCACTTCGATGTAAGTTTGAATATCATAATCACTCCACTTTTCTTCACTTCACTTCGATTTAAGTAAATATCAAAATCACTCCACATTCCTTCACTTCACTTCCATGTAAGTAAATAGCAACTTCACTCCACTTTCCTTCACTTCACTTCGATGTAAGTTTGAATATCATAATCACTCCACTTTTCTTCACTTCACTTCGATGTAAATGTGTATATAAACTTTAAACGTAAATATTGTACGTAAATATGGAAATATAATTACCATTAAATTTTTTACCTTGACATCGATCCCGCCTTTGCTGATCCTCGAAATTCCTTGAAGACTTAATTATGTAAAGACACAATGCCGAAGGATATTGTTTGTAAATTAAACACAAAAAATTTATTTTAAACCCGAAAAAAATTCATTTATTTGAAACCCTGAAATAAACGAAAAAATTAAAACCCGAAAAATGAAAAATTGATTTTAAAACCCGAAAAAATTAAAACCGAAATAAAATTAAAACCCTAAAATAATTAAAACCCGAAAAAATTAAAATAAATAATTAAAAAAAAAAAAAAAACTTAAAAAGACACCGATGGTGTCCAACATTCACCATCGATTCGACAACTCAGCTAACGTATCTATAAGCTTAACAAAAAAAAATCGAAACTCATGTATCCCTTAAGATGGTCCTTCTCAAGTCATTCAGCAGTAACCCAGTAAACATTACGGCTATCTGTAAACTCATAATTTTAGACCATATTTTGCAAGTTTTCTAGTCAGTTAATTACTTTCATTCAATTAACTTCCAAACAAAAATTAACCACCATAAACTCTTTAGCATATGAACTGATTAATTAAAAGAAATTTATTACATATTCTGCCCTTTTTAATTCCCCGTTCTCAACCTTGAAATCTCAATTCTTGTCCCAGATACAAATACCACTTGAAGGATTTGACCATAATTCCGACATATTTAAACCAATGCCGCAGCTCAGACAGTATTCCACAAGGAAATCAAACATCCAGTATAACAAAATATACCTCAGTTATGACTACTAACCTGTCAATCTAATTTTTTTCCATCTTCTTTTCAAAATTAATTACGATTCCAGGTTCTGACGTCCCTCGTTGGCAGGGTTTCTCAGCAGCATTCATGGGGCAATTTTAAAAGAAAATTTGGGAACTTAAGGAGATAAAAATCATAAATTATTTTTAAAAGGGAAAATATCAAAATGGCCTCGGGTTACATTCAAATTAAAATAATCTTTTTGGATTCGAGAGATTTCTCCATTATTTTCGTTGTGCAATTTTTAAGTCAGTTTCTAGTTCTTTTTCATTTCACAATTTTCGGAACACAAGTGCTAGGGCAAGCTAGTTTGTTTGGGCTCATTCTTTAACAGATACAGATTTTTAGTAAAACGAAAAGTTAATTTTTAAAAGATAAAACTAAAAGTGTAAAACCGATTTGGGATTTTAAAAACTCTTTAAGTAGTAAATATGCTCATTCTTCCGTTTGTTTTTTGCTATTAGGGGAGGGCTTATGGCTGCCAAAAACCCTGCATGATTTTCCATCCATTGGATAATAAATAAATTGGAACAAACTCACCGACTCTGCCGTTGTCTTCTTATTGCTTTAGCACCTTCGAATCACTACAATCAGCAGCATCAGCATAACCATTATCACCACCACTAAGAAATTTTCTTCAAAACGTTGAAACTGTTAGCACACTTTCACTGAACACTAAAACCAGATAAAACGAGGCAGGTGTAATAAAAAAATTAATTTAACAAATTAATTTTAAGAAAAAAATGATGATCTCATAGAACTTGGAATAGCAACTGTGGTGCAAATTAATTTTTAACAAGTCAAATTATCATATAAATTTTAGCCTTGCATGTTAGCCAATTTTCCAAAAATTTCTGAGCTGAAGCTTTTACATGAAATGGAACATTAAAATTTTTTGGCCATTTTCCTTTTAATGAATGACTTAAAAATTTTACATACTATGCTACAATCCAATTGAGCTTCCAGTTCTGAGAACAACATCTATTCCTGGAATTCTTTCTTAAATTTTCGTTTTTTTTTTTTTTTTGAAAATTTAAAATAGAATTCCCCATTTTTTTTTTTTTTTTAGTTCATGTAAAACGGAATGAAAGTGTCTGGTCAAAAGGCATGAACAATTACCAATTTATCTTTAAAACTTAAAAAAAGAAGTGCAAACTTTAATTGAAATTTTTCCATAAAAGCCTTCTTTTTAGTCCCCTTTGATTCAATTTTATTCCGTTTTACAGTATCACTAAAAAAAAGAATTGAATATTTGGATTCAAACTACTCAAAAACTACTTTCTTATGTTAGAAGTAAAATTTATTCGAAAATGCATGCAAATTTCTAATGCCTACAAAAGCTTTCTAAAATGCCAACCACCATTCCCAAAAATGGGAAATCAAAAAAAGAAATAATTGAAAACAATATTATATGCCTTGTCAACTCTCCTTAAATGTCATTATAATACGCAATGCTTAACTTATGGGAAAATTTGTGACGAATATGGAGAGTTGACTTCACTTTTTGATTTGTAAGTTTTAAAGCTTTCTTCAACTATTTTTTTTTTTTTTAAATATAAATAAGTTTTAAGCAATAAAATCGTAGGTTCGTTCCTCGTCGTCAACTCCGCAGCCGCCTCCAATCTTCTTCTGTATGTTCTTCCTCTTTTCAAGTCCAGGTCTTCCGCCGCCGAACAGACTCTCAAGCGAGAAGTCAATGTATTGCTAAAAATCCAATCTCACTGAAGGGATGTTTACAACCTGCTTCCTGGCTCTGAATAACAAAAAATTATTAAGAGATATATCAGTATTCTAATACCGAAATCGGTGATAAGGGCTGCGAAACCGATTCTCATTTTACGGAAAATCCCAATTTCCTTTCAACTCGATTTTGAAGCTATTCTGAAACGTTTAAAATTCGACTCTGATGCCGACGTCAAATCAAACTTGATTCGGTTTCCCGTTCCAATTAATGTAAAACTCAAGCGGTTATTTACAATTCCAGTTAGATCCGCGTTTCTTAAATAATCGATATTTAGGTATGCTACATGCAGGGCTGCGGTTCCGATTATGATTCCGATTCTGAAAATTCTTCAATATTTTTGGGGCCGATTCTGATTCCAACTGGCGAACAAAAAAAATTAAGTTTCCGATTCTGATTAAAAGTAGAAAATATTTCAGTGCTGCCGATTCCGATTCCGACTAGAGAAAAAAAACTTAAGTTTCCGATTCTGATTACAATTATAAAATATTTCAGTACTGCCAATTGCGATTCTGATTCGGATAGAAATTAGAAATGTAAAAATCGTAAAAGCTTTATTAATACTTTCAGTTCAATTTGAATCAAAATTTTTACTTGCCGATTCATATTCGATTCCGATTCCGACTGCTTAAAAAAAATATAGGGTTCCGGTTCCAGTTCCACTTAACTTTTGATCGATTCAATTCGGATTCCGATTAAAATCTAAACGGCATCGCTGCCCTGACTACATATGTCGGAGAACGACTGACGGTTCCGATTCTGAAAAGCAAGACTTTGTTCGAATTCGTTTCCGTGTCCGACTTCTGACTTCCAACTCCACTATTCCGGTTAGCAAAATAATCCTCTTCAACTCATTGCGTTGCGATAGCGATTCCGAAAGCAGAAATGACGTGACCGAAGGATTCCGATCCCAAAATCCGAAAAACAGATTCAACCAATTCTTCTTCCGACTCATTAAAAAGCAAAATCTCAGAATTCGCAGCCCTTTCCTAAAGTTCTTCCTTCAATCATTTTCTTCTAACTTAATTACGAATACAGCTTATTAACTATGACAACTGCTGCTTCATTTGCGTTCAATCAGATTCAAAGCAAATTGATTATTTTAGCACGACTATGGCTCATTCACCTCCTATATACTGACAACAGTCAGCTCAAAAGGCAAATTACAGGTTCGTGCTTCTCCAAATGGAAAAACTCTGTAAAATTTAAAAAGTTCTTCATTTTCGGAAGAAACAAAAGTTTAAAATTCTTCAAAATACAATAACGCGTTGTTCCAAAAATTGAAAATCATTCTCTTAAGCATAAAATAAATTATCATCATTTTGATTCGTGGAGAAATTATAAAAAAAAAAACCCATGCAGTTAGTAAAAGCATTCCTACTGCAAAAAATTAATAATTAAAAGAATAATACTTACTGAAAATGCCATTGTCAGATCAACCCTCGAACATGATGGATAGACTTGGCAAGCCCCAATTTGAAAACCTTAGTCTGCAAACGCCTTTCTAAAAAGTCATCAAAATTCAAACCCAAGACGTAATCAAGTTTCATGCTACCTTCATCTGGTACACCAATGGACTAATCTTCTAAGACGAGCATTACCTGAAAATAATAAATGAAGAATTAATCCAAAAAGTAAAAATACAAGATCAAAAAATCGATTGGGAGTGATTTTCTCCTTCAGAGTTTCCTACAATGTACAGGACATGTTAAAAAAGGATCAGATTTCTCACAACAATTACCCAAAACTGAAATGATTCCCCTCAATTTACAAAAATATTGAAAGAGTTTTGATTATTAATTATGGGGATTTTACTTAAAAGTTACAGCACAACACTTTGCCTGTACAGCACAAATAATAATAAAAACCAACTAAAATAGTCCATCCAAAAAATAATAAAAAAATAAAATAAAATAAAATAAAATAAAACCCATCTCTTCTTAATTCCACATTCTCTCATGAGTAAATAAACCAGGAAATATCCACTAATTTACCATTTAAAAAAAATAAAAACGATTAATTACAAGTTTTTTTGCTTACCCTAATTATGAAATCTCTAGTAGGCGGAAGACAACAAAGGCTTCTAATAACTCTGTTCAAACGGCTAATGTTTACTTGAAAATCTTCCAACAAGTAACAACAAACTGAATGTTCATTGCTTCTTTGTTCAATGATTGCCGACACACAGTCCTGAAAATAAAAAGTCACAAATTAAATTGGTTTCATTAAAACATTCACAATAATATGGCTTAATCCTTAAAGGCAAGAGACTGGAAAATTTTTTCAAAAATATCCCTGATATAAATTCAACCCATTATAGACTCGCTAAAACTTAAGTACTAGATTTTGCTAATAGAAACATACTGTTAATTTGAAATATAAAAAACATCAATCCTCATCACTGAGCTTTCCCTTAACTTTTATTATTTGGGCTATTTTTAGAAAAAAAAATTTCTGAAATTGTGCACAATTTTCCATTTCTTGGAACTTTAAAACTTTTTGTTTCTTTTCAGTAAATTCTATTAACTTTTGTATCATTATCATTAACAATTGACAAAATCTTGATGTTCAAAACCATAAGAATAATTGTTCTTTTGAGAGATTTTGCCAGATTAACTCACATGCAATTAAATTATCAAAGCAGTAAAACGTTCCCTGATTCGAGACCCCAATAAAAACTGTTTTGATTACATCAGTTTTTCAACAAAAAAAATCAATAAATTAAACAATTCAGTTCAATTTTACTCACCACTGGCAGTAAAAATGTTTCCTTATCTGGATCTGGGTAAAGATGAAACCTTTGATGTTCCATCTTCTTGAATTTTACGATCCACCTTGCCTAGATCTGGTGGAAGATAATCACCATAACACAATGAGGCAATTAACGTAGAATCTGAAAATGAAAACAAGCAAAATAATTAATGAAAATTATCAACCCTGTCATTAAAGCTAAAACAATTAAAGTAAATTAACAAAAAAAAAAAGCCTTCGCAAAAATATTCTCAAGCCCTTTTCGATTCAGCAAAAAAACATGAAGGCTCAATATTCATTTTCCCAATGAGTTATTATCTTAAAGAAATTTCTTTTACGCAGTATCATTCTCAAGTAATTAAATTATCAAAGCTGTAAAACGTTCCAAATTGAAAACCCCAATAAAAACTGTGTGAATTATATCAGCTTTTCAACAAAAAATCAATACATTTAACAATTTAATTCAATATTACTCACCACTGGCAGTACAAATCTTTCCTTATCTGGATCTGAGTAAAGATGGAACCTTTCATGGTTGCAACTTCTTGTATTTTTTATGATCCAGCTTATCTAGATCTGGTGGAAGATGATCACCATAATACAATGCGGCACTTAAAGTAGAGTCTGAAAATAAAAAAAAGCAAAATAATTAATCAAAATCAACAACCTGTCATTAAAACTGAAACAATTAAAGTATATTAACAAAAAAGAAAACTTTGCAAAAAATACTCAAGCTATTACGAGCGGCAAAGCCCGCCATATTTTGGCGCGTAACAAAAAGATTGTTGTTACCATAACCTATCGTTTTCATCATAGAAAAACACGTTTATAATGAGCATAAACGATCTTAAAAGTTATAAGACAACATGTAACACCTGATCCCAAAGCCCCTCACATTCTAGCAAATTTGCATTTCGATATGCACATTTTGAAAATTTACCTAGGTTTAAAAAAAAAAAAAAAAATCTGTCCCACGAAAGACCACTAACATTTTTTTGGCTAAAGAGAAGAAAGCAAAACAATGAAAAGAAAAAAAAAAGTCCCGGTTTTCTCCATCAATTCACTCAAAATTAACAAGTCAAAAAAAAAAAAAAAAAACCTGCGAATTTACCTTAAAACGATTGAAGACGCCAAAAACACAAAAAAAATCTTTAAAAAAAAACAAGTGCTACTGCCCTAATTGCCATTACCCACCGAACTAAATTTGCGGGGAATCATCATCCGAACGAGCCTTTCCCGCTAAAACCGGACATAGCCGAACTCGCTTAATATAAGGACTCCCAATGTTTAACTTACGCAGCCATCTTATTTTTTTAAAAAAAATAGGCATATGAATAAAAAAATACATAAAAATAATTTTTAAAAAAAATGCCTCTTCTCTGTAAAAATTCCGAGAAAAACGTCTCGAATTTTATATGTACAAGGATTATCTGATTTTTTTTTTTTTTACACGGACAACTCAAAATATGACCTTGAAGCCATATAGATGTTCTACAAATTTTAAACAATCTTTCAGATTTTTGATTGTACGTGTTTAGCTTATGAACAGAAATATTTTTTAGATTAATTTCCAAATGCAGATTTAACAATAATTTTTCCTTGGGCAGCAATGTTTTGACTCATATGAAAAAATATCATTGATTTGCTCCTGTAGTTAGCTTATCTAAAGATGAAGCCTTAGAAATGGATCAAAGCAATGTAAGATAAAAAAGATTGTGTTTTAATTCCTGACCCCTTGACCTAATTTAGAATCCTTTCAAAACCGATTGCAAGTTCCTTAAAAATTAGCATAATATAATGATCATAGCTACGATTTTTCCGAATTTGTCATCGCAGCGGTATCATATTATTTTAATTAAAGAATCAAATCATTATTATCAAAAGAAATAAAAAATTTTACGATTACTATAGATAAAGGAAGTAGTATTCAAGTTTTTTGATCGACATCAACTGATTTTTTTCGTGAATTATGAATCAAGAATTAAATTTTCTGGAATTTTTTCATTCTCCAACATCATTCTGCATAAATTATGCATAAATAAGCAAGCATAAAATGGAATAAAAAGTTAAACTTAAAGTAAATAAAATTTAAGTAAATAATATTAAAATTACCTAGAGCAAATAATATTTACAAATTTTCCTGCTTTTTGATTTAAAAAAAATTATATACATAAATTATGCATATCCAGATTTTCAGGCTTAAAAAAATTATGCATCAATTTTGGTGCTTAATAAATAAGCATACACTTTGTAAAAATTATGCACGTCCAAATGTATAAATCATACAAAAATAAAAATTTAACTTTTTTCCCACTTCATTTTTTAAAAATTTTGAACATTTTTGGCATAGCTTTTTCGAACGGGTCACCTCTGCTCCCCACACCACTTTCGTTCCATTTTTTGGGGACATAAAAACTTATTTATTTAACCTCAATAAAACCCAAGTTTTTAGAAAACTGAATTGAAATATTAAAAAGAATTTTGCAAATTTTTCTTTATAATTTGTTCAATATCGTCGCGAATCAAATTCTTCGAATGCCTTTTTCTGAAGCATAATTATTTTTCAATCAGAAGACATCAAATTGAAAGCAGAAATTATTACGATTTTAAAAAAGTAATTCATTACAAGTTTTTTTTGCTTACCATAGATTACAAAATCTCCAGTGGTCCGATGACACCATAGATTTCCAATAACTCTGTGCACACAAACGGCTAATGTTTAATCGAAAATTTTGACAAATAACAAAACGAGCAAAGTCCCTCACTGCTTCTTGGTCCAACAATTGTCTTCCGACAGTCCTGAAAATAAAAAATAAAAAATTAAATCGGTAAAGTAGATTTAGCAACATCAGACTTGAAACATGTACCAAGAGCTTTCCATTTACCAAATCAGAAAACTTCGCTTTCGGAATATGCAAAAAACAATCCAAATCACCTGATCGTTCAAAAGAGAAATTCCCACAGAGGAATAAAAATTTTAAAAGTATCAGAAATGAATTTGGATTCTACAGGTATTTGCAAATTTTCCTGATTTATGATTTAAAAAAAAAAAAATAATAATAATAATAATACGCTCTATGTCTTTTTGTTTCATTAAAAGCTAATAAAAAAATTATTGTCTAGGCCCTTTTTCTGCTCTGAGCCACCCCTAAATCGTCGAAAACCATACATTTTTACCCATTTTTTTGGTGAAGAACAAAATTGGAAACAATTTTTTTTTTTTTTTTTTTTTTTAACCCTATTCACCAAAGCTAAAAAATGCCCACCACCAGCCTAAATTTTCCAGATTCAAGTATGTTTTTGATTACTTGCTTGAGTTCATTTGATTATTAATTCTTATCTAAAATTTCTTATTTTTCTCTATATTAGTGGCTTCATCAAAATAATATACCTCCTTCAGCAAGACAAATTTGAGCAAAAATTGGATCTGTATTCAGGATCATAATTTATCAAAACAGCAGAGTGAACATAAAATTTGTAATTCTGTTCATTCTTACCTTTAAATAGAACCTCTTCTAATCCTTTTCTTTTAACGTGAGCAACTCTTGGACTGCTTCCTAATTTTCGCCAAAATGTATTTCATCTTTCACAGTTCATGTTTCTTCTTTAACCTGTACTCGCCAATTCTCTTCAATTCTTGATTGAGCCGAGATTTTTCTTAAGGTCACCGCGGTGTCACACAGCTTTTACTATGAACGTTTGGTACCCCTCGGTTCACCATCTTGGAAGAGCAGCACCTGTGAATGAATGAAAAAGTCATTTACAACCGATTCTTGTTTAATCTTTTCGTAAAATTTCCCAGAAAACAGCAACAGCTGAACAACTATGAACTCTTGACAAGCAAAATCATTACAAGCTAACCCTAAAAAGTGCTACCTTTTCAGCGAATGCCCTAATGAGTGAAGCTCATATGAGCAGCTGACGGCTAGCTATCGCTCCCATGTCAAGGAGGGCATCTGCTTAAAAATTCATTTTAAATTCCACCCATCTAAACTTTAGTAGTTTTAATTCAAATTCAAACCGAGCGTTACAAGGACAAAAAGAGAAGAGATGAATACAGTTACTGGGTTACCGGCTTGGC
This sequence comes from Liposcelis bostrychophila, assembly GCA_037577465.1. Classification (NCBI taxonomy): domain Eukaryota; kingdom Metazoa; phylum Arthropoda; class Insecta; order Psocodea; family Liposcelididae; genus Liposcelis; species Liposcelis bostrychophila. The sequence goes on along the minus strand of CM075209.1, from coordinate 23,170,174 downwards.
GCCGACGCTATTTTAATTAATATACAGATATACCTCAAATATCAAGCCATTCCGCTTGAATATTTGCTATAATTACATTGTAACCCCTTTTATTGTTATAATTAAACGTTTTTAATGCAAATCATTCGTTAAATCAAGAAGAAATAACGAATTAAAAAATGACTTACCCGTTACGAAGCTACGATGAAAAAGCAAAGCAATGGCCGAATGAGAGAAGTCGTCGTGGAAGGAAATACAACGTACTTCCCGTTTACAAGGCGGCGACAAAAAGCAACAAGTCGAAATGCCAACACTCATTTTTCCCGCTTAGAGAATGTTTAATTTTACGTAATTGTGGACAACATTTCACCAATTATTTTGCGATTTGGCTTTAACCTATCATAGAAAAATTAATTAAAAATAAAATAAATATATATATTTATTTGTCTATTTATCTGTTATCAGGGAGATAATTACAATTGCTTTTACGAGTACAATGAAGCTCGTTGGTGAAAAAGCAGCCATAATGAATTAAGAGCAACTGACTTTCGAGTTTTAAACATAGATTTCCTTCCTTGAGTTGTGCGCCTGCTATCAAGAATTTGATCGGATAACCAACATAGAATTTGAAAAGCCATAAAATAAATAATAGAGAAACTATTTTTTCCTGCAACCCATCCTTTAAATTCTTTCTTCAGCAAAACTCAAAATTTAATTTATTTCAAAACGTTTTGCATCTTTTGATGATAACAACCCGAACTATGCTCTCCAGAATTCAGACCTTTTTGCCCCTTACATACAATGATTCTATCTAGACCTCCTAATATGCAATGTTGATCTAAGAATCCGATTGTTCTTGGACCTTTTTACATTATATATCCTTTAAAGTATATTCCGAGATTGTTTGCCCTTCAAATAAATAAATAAATAAAAAAAAAAACACAAACTTATATTTTTATTTCATTTTATTCACAGTTGACATGATACTGATTAAATTTCTTTTTACAGTCAAAAAGTGCTTCTTTTAAAATCGTCTTCCCACATTCACTGGGCATCATATAAAGAATTTGTTTTTTATCAACGCCAATCTTTCATGAAGAAAAGTGTAGAGCTTAACCGTAGAATCCATTTCTGCAGCATTTAACAACAGACCTTGACTCACCTGCAACAATTAATAAAAATCAAACAATAAATTAATAAATATAACTAATGTAAATAACAAACTATGATAATCTTTTGAGAAGAACTGCAAATAAATAAACAAAACTGGCATTGAGCTGCCTTCTCTCCTCTCCAAAACGCAGTTTTAGAAAAAATTTTTTAAAGACCCAAGTGGACAGCGATACCATACCGCACCAAAGTTATGGTATCTTTTAGACTTTCTTAATGGTATACTTAGGGTGTGTTATGGTGTAATACAATTTACACTATAAATTTGGATACCATATACACCCAAATTATACCATAAATCCGATATACCATATTACACCGTAAATTGTATTTTAAAAAAAAATGGGGGTTCCAGAAAATAAAAATTAGCCCAATTTTGACACTTATCGACTATTGACGTCATAATGCGTAACAATATACCTCAACCTTCCATGCCCATCTCAGAAAAAACGTTTCTCAATCTGCTCCTGCTGGGATCGATCCTGGTCCTTCAGGGTGAAACTCCGACGCTATAACCAACTACACTGTAAAATCTTCTGAGAAATCTAATGAACAAACGCAAACTTATATTTATAGTTCACGTTTCATCCGTTTCACCTTGTATTTTTTTATTCATATCCGATCAGGACAAAATTTGGTACTAAGGAGTTTTCGACGACGTCGCGATTCAATTTTGACTTTTGTTTTAATCTAAGTTGAGCTTCAGTCTGTAAACCTTGAAGAAACCTAAATCATGGTATTTTTGATACGTAATTTTTTGTTTTCGAATTTTGTATTTGTTTTTTAAATATAAGACACCGTTTGGTACTTTCTCGGCCATTACAAAATTGAAAAAAAATCGATATCTTTTATTGCACTAAAGGTTGTCGCGCATTTACACGGAAGTGATAGCCCATTTTTAGGGAAAATGGTCCGCAGACTTTAATTATTTTTTTTAAAGCTGAACTTTTTGTCCAATATTGCTTAAACGAATTAAAGCAGTATTAAACGAAAAAATCAGCTTAAAAATGAAATTACTTAAGATGGTCCTTTTTCTCCGGACTTTTCAATATTCGCGCCAACATTTAGTGGTTAGACAATACCGATATTTAGTTGGATTCCAGGGTTTAAGACTTTTTATTTATTTTTGATTTAAAAGAAAAAAAAGCTTTTATAAAAGCCCACTGTAGGCGTAATTTAAGATGCCACACTATTTTTGTATTTCGTCGCTACACCGTGAAGTATAAAAATGGTGTAATATATTTACGGCAATATACATGGTCTTATAAAAATCCTGTTGTATATTAGGGCGAGCTTATGGCATCCAAAGGAATTGATTGTAAATTCTTACGGTGTAGTTATGATATATTTAATGGTGTTTTTTGGTATCTACACAATTTCTTATGGTGTAAAATAATTTTATGGCATACTTATTAGTGTACTTGGTCGCTTCACTATTCTTATGGCGTTTAAAACGGTGTAAAACGGTGTAACACAATCATTATGATATACTTATTGGTTACTTTGATCGCTACACCATTCTTATGGCATAGAACGGTTGTAAAATGGTATAAAATGGTGTAAAATAATTATTTAAGACATACATATTGGTTACTTTGCTATTCACACCCTTCTACGGTGTAAAACGGAGTAAAATGGTGTAAAAATAACTTACGACATCCTCATTATTTATGCCATATTTATGGGGTTTTTATGGTATAAAACTGGGTTTTATGGTATAAAATGGTGCGGTATGGTATCGCGGTCCAATTGGGGATTAACTACAATTACTCAAAAAACGTTTCATTAACAGTCAGCTTAAATATTGGTTTTTTACTTGTTTCGAAAAAATGTTAATATGCTGCTCATTTGAAATAGCAAAACCAATAACGTTAAAGTTTATCAGTGTACCAAGGAAAGTACCTAAATGCTTTCATTTACTGTCAACAACAAAATCTCTGTTAAATCATAAGAAATTCAATCTATCAAGGCACAAAAAAAAATGCTATATGACTGCAAACAACAATCATCAGCCAAGAGATAACAGGGCCCAAACAAATAATTTCACTAACTGCACAAATGACATTACAGTGCAGCCCCTACAACTGAAACTTGTTACAACGATGTTGCTAAGTTTATTGAACCTTGCTCCATCAGCTTTAATAACAAAAAAGTTTGACGATATTTTTTTTCTTATCTATAGAACTTAAAAAATTTAATTTTAAACTCTAAAAGTTTGTGTAAAATACGTGAAAGGAATTAAAAATCCAAAATCATAGAATTTGATTAGTTGCCAATTAACTGATCTCGGACAAGTTTAAACAACATACTTTAGTTGTAAAGAAAATAACTCTCATATGTATGCATACTTGGTCCAAGTAGACCTAAGATTATTCAGATAGATAAATTAATTCAATTAGATTCTGTCTAAAATTTATTAAGCTCTCCAGTACCTCCCATAAAACTAAAATAGGTAATGGTTTGTAATTATGGAAACTTTTAAGATTGAAGAAAGAACTAAAATAAAAAACAAAGATAGGCAATACCTGGAAATATTTTAAGGTATTTGCTCTATATGATATCAATATCCCTATAAAAAATACTACAGTAAATAGTGGCTCATATAATCCATTGCTTACCAAAAACTGATGAAGAAAGTCATAAAGCGGAAGTAGAGCTTTTAAGACCTCTTTCAAGTAGTTCTCTCCTTTTCTGCTTGTAATATTCAAGCTCGGAGGACTTTTCACAAGCTGAAAATAAAAAAATTGATTTAGCAATATTCCTATAACAGAGTGGAGCAGCACATAATTAAGGTAAAAGTCAAAGGAAAAATATCACTTTCAATTTTAATTTTATGCACATGTATTTAACTAAAAGATTCATTTGAATAATGGCATTCCTAACGCTGATAAAAAACCGAAATATTAAATAATAATTACCCTTCAACAATTGCGCCTGATAATTCATTTATTTAAATTTTCTCAGAATTATACAACTTTAAAGTGTGATAATTCCGAAAAAATTATTAACTTAAAAAAATAATAAAAAGAATCAAAGTGTAAACAGTAAGAAGTGAACTGTTCAAAATCTCGGTGAGAAATAAAATAAAAGTATCACAAGCAAAGTAGAATAAACGAGACGAAACAAGCATACGATTTCTGATTGGCTGTTGAAAAGATATCTGTGCGAATCATAGTGAAACCATAGTGTGCTCAATTTCGTCTCTTACTCCGCACCCCCCCGTTCCCTAAAATGGCGCTGCCAATCAGGTTTCGTTAACCGTTTCACAAGTGTACGTAATAT